>CAUYON010166352.1:0-15331 GCA_963573935.1 Arctocebus calabarensis
TTTTTTTTTTTTTTGAGATAGAGCCTCAAGCTGTCGCCCTGGGTAGAGTGTCGTGGCATTACAGCTCACAGCAACCTCCAATTCCTGGGCTCAAGCAAGTCTCCTGCCTCTGCCTCCCAAGTAGCTGGGACTACAGGCGCCTGCCACAACACCCAGCTATTTTTTTGTTTGGGTTGCAGCCGTCATTGTTGGTTGGCGGGCCCAGGCTAGATTCGAACCCACCAGCTCAGGTTTACATGGCTGGCGCCTTAGCCCGCTGAGCCACAGGTGCCGAGCCGATATACACATTGCCTTACACCTTACTTTTTTGACTGAATGGTATTTCTCTGGGTTTGAAAATTACATTTGCACCTATGCTGTGTTTATTAAATTCTAAGATATACATATGTTTACATTTTAACCCAAGATGGTTTCACAAAGTCAAAGTATCTTGGTGGGCTTGCATTTCACTTAACAGGGTTGGGTATGGTGGTTCACCCAGTAATCCCAGTACTTTGGGAGGTTGAGGGGGAAGGACTGCTTGAGGCCAAGATTTCATGGACAGCCATGGCAACATAGTGAGACCCTCTCTCTACAAAAAATAATTTTAAAATGTAGCCAGGTGTGGTACAAGCCTGTAGTCCTACCTACTCAGGAGACTGAAGTGGGAGGACCATTTGAGCCCAGGAAGTGGAGTTTACAGTGAGCTATGTTAGTGCCCCTGCACAGCAACAGAATAAAAATTCATCTCAAACAAAAAAGCTTTTAAAGGTACAAAAGAGGCCAAGTGCAGTGGCTCACGCCTGTAAACCTAGCACTCTGGGAGGTCGAGGCTGATGGATTGCCTGAGCTCAGGAGTTTGAGACCAGCCTGAGCAAGAGTGAGACCACATGTCTAAAAAACAAATAGCCAGGAGTATGGAGGGTGCCTGCAGCCCCAGCTACTTGGGAGGCTGAGGCAAGAGGATCACTTGAGCCCAAGAGATTGAGGTTGCTGTGAGCTGTGATGTCAAAGCACTCAACTGAGGGCAACAAAGAGAGACCGTCTCAAAAAAAAGATACAAAAGATTTCAAGGGTTATCTCTGCAGCAGTGTTCAGAATGAATCAAGAGGCAGAAAGACCTACCAGGGCCAGGTACGGTGACTCACAACTGTAATCCTAGTAATGTGGGAGGCCAAGCCAGGTAGAAAGCTTGAGCCCCAGAGTTTGAGACCAGCTTGAGCAAGAGAGAGTCCCCCCTCAACCCTCCTCACCCCACAACTCTACTAAAAAAAGTAGCTGGTGGTGGTGGTGGTAGTATACACCTGTAGACCCAGCTACTCTGAGGCACAAGAGGATCACCTGAGCCCAGGAGTTTGAGGTTGCTGTGAGCTACAATGACACCATGGCACTATAGGGTGACCAAGTGAGACTCTGTCTGGAAAAAAAGACCTACCAGGAGGACATTCAATGTATCATTTCTCCTATAAAAAGTACCTACATCTCAGGACTTGTTAGGATTAAATGAAGCAATATAAAAATAAGAGAGAGAGAGAAAACGAATGAAGCAATACACAGAAAGCACTTAGCACCAAACTTGGTTAGCACAGTGAGCCCAAGGGGTTAGCATAGTACCTGGAGTGTTGTTAGTGCCCAGTAAGATTTTGTTATTAATTATTTCTTCAAGAGCTGGTCCCACCTTCCTTTCCAATCTCATTTCCCTCTACTCTATTCATAGCTGTCCACCCTTCTCCGTAAATCTCCTGTAACTCAAATATCTGAAGCTTGCTCACCTCTACACCTTTGTACATGCCTAGCCTAAGAGTCCTCTCCCCTTGCTGTGGTGCTGGGTTCCAACCTTTTCCCACAGTACTCAGCTCAAGAATTCAGCTCTAGGAAGTCTCCCCTGAGAACTGTACTCAGGATTCCCCGGATGAGCAGTTTGGGAAGAACTTATCGGTCACCACTTTCCAGTCTGGTTATCAGCTTTGTCAGTTCACTCAAGAGCAGGAAGGTTGGAGGAGAATGATTCAGGCTATCTAAGCTCAAAGATAACTATCTATTGGACGGCACCTGTGGCTCATGGAGTAGGGCGCCGGCCCCATATACCGAAGGTGGTGGGTTCAAACCTGGCCTTGGCCGAACTGCAAAACAATAATAGCCGGGCATTGTGGCAGGCGCCTGTAGTCCCAGCTACTGGGGAGGCTGAGGCAAGAGAATCACCTAAGCCCAGGAGTTGGAGGTTTCTGTGAGTTGTATGACGCTATGGCACTCTACCAAGGGTGACAAAGTGAGACTCTACCAAGGGTGACAAAATGAGGCAAAAAAAAAGGATGACTGAACTATTAACACTCATCAGATACATATGGGGGCCAAGTGGCATGCTCAGATCCCTTACTGCAACACCAAGAGAAAGGTGCTACTATTTTTTTTTTTTTTTTTGTAGAGACAGAATCTCATTCTATTGCCCTCTGTAGAGTGCAGTTTAGTCACAGCTCACAGCAACCTCCAGCTCTTGGACTTAAGCGATTCTCTTGCCTCAGCCTCCTGAGTAGCTGGGACTACAGGTGCCCACCACAATGCCCGGCTATTTTTTGATGCAGTTTGGCTAGGGCTGGGTTTGAACCCACCACCCTCGGTATATGGGGCCAGCGCCCTACTCGTCAAGCCACACGCACCGCCCTATGTGCTACTGTTATCCCTATTCTACATATGAAAAAACTGAAACACTAGACAAATCCAAGACCAGGATCTGATCCAAGCAGTCTAGATACAGAGCTCTCACCCATTCACATTCCCTCCTTGACAAGAAATCTCCATGTGAAGCAGCGCTCTAATGACAGGGGCTGTGGAAAGAGAAGCTGAGAAAAGAAAAGACCCTTAAACCAGAGGTATCAACAGGACACACCCATCCATGTGGCAGCACAGAAGCCTTATGAAGATCTGCACATAGCTCCTCCAGCCAGGGCCCCTGGACAGTGCTATAGACACGCCACCTAATTCCTCCCTTGGACATGGCACCCCAATTTCCACAGACATCATCCTGATCTTCTCCTAGAAGCACTAGTCTTTCCTCTGGGGATATAAAATTAAGTTCGAGTTTTCTGGCTATAAACACATTCCAATCATGCCTTCCTGGGGTTACAGCTGGGTCAATTTGGTTGAATTTAAAGTTTTCCCTGAAATTCATCAAACTACATTTACAAACATCTGTTGGCTTTTTTGGGCGGTGGCTATGGCTCAGTAAGTAGGGCGCCAGCCCCACATACTGAGGGTGGCGGGTTCAAACCCAGCCCCAGCCAAACTGCAACAAAAAATAGCTGGGTGTTGTGGTGGGTGCCGTGGTGGGTGCCTGTAGTCCCAGTTACTTGGGAGGCTGAGACAAGAGAACCACCTAAGCCCAAGAGTATGAGGCTGCTATGAGCTGTGATGCCACAGCACTCTATCGAGGGCAACAAAATAAGACTCTGTTTCTAAAAAGAAAAAAAAAAAAAATCTGTTGACTTTTATCTTTTCTATAGGTAGCCAATTTGCATACCATGTATTTTGATTTCATTTTCAGATGATCATGCATGTGTTCTAGGCCCTGCAAATGTAAAGGCAGGGGTAAGGGAGTGAGAGGTTCTCACCTCACATACTGAATGCACTCACATACTGAAGTGGGAAGGAGCAGGTCTTGGGAGACAGATAAGGCATGAAGCCAGGCTTCAGAAAATGCCCTCAGGCAGATATAGGAATAACAGCAATGACATATGAAAAAGTACAGTCACAAAATGACCGCAACAGCTCCAAGTCAAGAAGGCCAACTAGAAGAGATTCATAAAGAAATAATAGCTCACCATACCAAATATTTACAGTCGAAGTCAAGGGATATTTACAATGGCCACTGCATTTATTAATTAGAGGACCCTCCAGATGACAGTCTCAGTAGAGATAAAAGACATCTGAAACATAACCCCTGACACATTAGGCTCTCTGTGAACTTATACTAAAAGAAAATGGCAACCAGTTTTCAATAATTTCAAAATAATCAATTCCTCATCCAGACCAACATTCCTGCTCAGTAAGTGTGACTAAGTCACAGGCTCGGCACCTGTAGCTCAGCGGCTAGGGCGCCAGCTATATACACTGGAGCTGGTGGGATCAAATCCAGTCCCGGCCTGCTGAAACAACAATGACAATTATAACAACAAAAAAATAGCCACACATTGTGGTGGGCATCTGTAGTCCCAGCTACCTGGGAGACTGAGGCAAGAGAATCACTTAAGTCCAAGAGTGTGAGGCTGCTGTAAGCTGTGATGCCACAGGACACTATCAAGAGTGACATAGTGAAACTGCCTCAAAAGAAAAAAAGGGCGGTGCCTGTGGCTAGGTGAGTAGGACGCAGGCCCCATATACTGAGGGTGGCGGGTTCAAACCCAGCCCCAGCCAAACGGCAACAAAAAACAGATGGATGTGTGGCAGGCACCTATAGTCCAGCTACTAGGGAGGCTAAGGCAAGAGAATCACCTAAGCCCAAGAGCCAGAGGTTGCTGTGAACTGTGACGCCACTGCACTCTACCGAGGGCGACAAATAAGACTCAAAAAAAAGAACAAAGTCACGGAGGGGAAAGGGAAGGAGTAAATACCCAACATATACAATACCCCAGCCTGCTGGCTCTTGGATACAGTCATTTTCCTATAGATTTGGAAGACTCACTTCATACACAGCTCCTGGTGTATTAGGCCTTTTATATTTTCAACAAAATAAACATTTCGTAAAATTTTCACAGAATCATGTGCAACTTGCTCTTAAAAAAAAAAAAAAAAAAGAAAGAAAGAAAGAGAGGATGCTTAAAATATGGTGTCTTCCAAAAATCCAGAGATAATTTTAGATTGAAAAATCTAGGCTTGCCAAGGGAATCTGAGAGCTTTTCTATCTTGGTCTCCAATGAGAACCTACGTATTTGTGTGCAAAAATAGAGGAAGATTAGAATCTCAAATGCCAGACTGAAAAGTTGCCACAACAAACCTGAACTCTTCATATGGAGTTTGTTACCTTGTTAGCAAGAAGGCAAATCAAATAGCAATAAACTAAATTTTTGCTTTAAAAGATACAAAGAAAAAAATCTCAAACATGAAATATTCCCTGGACTTATAAAGAAAAAAGATTAAAAAAAAAAAAACAAACCCAACCCATAAGATACTTTAGTGATAGTGGGAAAAGAAAATACTGGGATGTTTTCAAAAAACGTGAAAACATCTAAACCACACAAAATCTAAATATGAAATTTGTGCATAGCCCTTACAAACACAGAACTTTAGGTCTAAAATGTGATAAAATGATAATGCTATAGATTATTCAATAAAATTGGAACAAAGGACTAGGCATTTGGAAAACATTTCATATTTTAAACCAAAAACAAAATTTAAGATTAAATACCTAAAAGTAAAAAAATAAAACCATGAAATTGATGAGACACAGATAAGCTTTTTTTTTTGTAACACTGGGACAGAGAAAAATTTTGCCAACATGTTAACAGTGAAAAAAAAACTATGTACTTCAAAAAATGAATGCTATCTTTGACCTCGTTTGTAAATATATCCTAAGAAAATACATCAGACAAGCCCTCTTGGTAAAGCTGTTTATCTTGTGACAAAATGGAAACAATCTAAATGTTCATCGTAGAGCACAGTCAAACAATATACTATGAAGCCCGTAAAAGTAACAATACATATATGTGTTTATTACCACCAAAATGTTAGCAGTGGTTGTCACTTAGTGGTAAACTGTCATTTTCTTCCTTATACTTTCTGCGCTGTCTTGAGTGTTTTAGCAGAAGAACTGCTTTTATAACGAGGATGAGGGGCTATTTTTCAATTGGGCCCCCCAGGCCAAACTGGGCCTTTATCCGACCGATGTTGTAAAAAAGTGCGAACAAAATTCTTATCATGCCAACCAGGCATGCTTCTTTCCTCGCACCGCGCGGAGCAGAAAGACACACCCCTGATGTTGCGCTCGCCCCACAAGCGGGGTTCTTCATCCCGGGCTCCGGCCCTCCCGCGGACCCTCCCGCGGCCCCACTGCGCCAGCGGGCTCCGCAGGGCCGGAAAACCGTGTTCCTCAGCAGCCCGGCACCGCTGCGAAGGGGCGAGCGGCCGGCCCGGCAGCCGCGGGGCGACGTGAGGCCGCCTCCCGCGCCGGTGCTGGCGGACCCCGGCCGCCAACCGCCCACAGGCCGCCGTCCCTCCTCCGCCGGCTGCTGGGAGCCGGTCCCGGCGCCAGCCCGACCTCCCGGGCCCCGGGGTCCGAGGAAGTGCCCCCACTCTCCGCCCGACCCGCCCCGCGTCCGCAGGGTCCTCGCCGCGCCCCCAGTCCCGGGCACACGCCCGAAGGCCCCTCCGGGCTTCCGTCCGCCCGGCCAGCGCCCGCAGAGCCCGGCGTCCTCCACAGCGGGCGGGCAAGGGGCGGGAGCCCACAGCCCCGCACCCTGCGGCCCCGAGCGCAGCGGCGCCCGGCGAACTCGTCCCCCAGCCAACGCCGGCCACGGCCCACAGCCCACCGCCCAGCCCCGCCCGCCTGAGCCCGCCGGAGGCCGCCTGAGCCCGCTCCTCACCTGCGATGCGCCCCGGCCGCCAGCGCACCGCCCGGGACCGGCTGTGTACACCGGAAGTGACGATGCGGACCGACCCCGCCCCCGGCCCCGCCCCAAGCGGACGCCGGGCGGCTGCGGATCCGGTGGTTGGATGGACCCTCCCCTCGAAGAAGTGGGGCGGGGGCGACCCCAGGGCTCTTTCCCTGAGGAACAAGGACCTCCGTGTGGGTGGCTAGGACGGGGGTTAACAGGACTGGCAGCCAGAGTCCTGCAGAGCCACTCAGCTCCTCCACCGTGACTTGGCTTCCAGGCGGAAAACATTGGCTGCGTCCTCATGGATTTATTTATTTATTTATGTTTTGAGACAGAGCCTCAAGCTGTCACCCTGGGTAGAGTGCTCTGGCATCACAGCTCACAGCAACCTCCAATTCCTGGGCTCAAGCGAGTCTCTTGCCTCTGCCTCCCAAGTAGCTGGGACTACAGGCGCCCGCCACAATGCCCGGCCATTTTTTCGTTGCAGCCGTCATTGTTGTTTGGCGGGCCCGGGCTGGATTCGAACCCGCCAGCTCAGGTGTACGTGGCTGGCGCCTTAGCCGCTTGAGCCACAGGCTCTGAGCCTCTAATGGATTTATTATTGAAATCGATTCCTGAGATACTGAGCGCTTATAGATGCCAGGCCCTGACAGGCACTATAGTTGCTGGATAGTACTTTTTCACTCATAGGTTTATTCTCTAGTTGAAGAAAATAGTTCTAATATTCTCTAGTTGTATTTGGTTGAAGCACAATACAATCGTCACAAGTTCGTATTATACTGTATTGCCAATTGTGACAAGTGGTAGGAGGGGAAAGTGTAAGAGGGAGGGAGAGAGTACCTTGACCTAGTGAGGGATGATGATCAGGGAATTCTTCCCCTAGGAAAAGAGCAAGAACTGAGATCCTAAAGGAGAAGGGAGGAAAAGAAATTACAGCAGCAGCAGGTATTTTCAACTGTCTTGTATTGAACAAATCAGTGTAGTAAGAAGTTAAGTCTTATCTGAGCATATTGCAAAAATTTGTTTTAAGCAAGAGGTGATTTGACCATACTTGTGACTTTATTTTTTGTATTTTTTATTTTTTTTGTAGAGACAGAGTTTCACTTTATCCCTCTCCGTAGAGTGCCGTGGAGTCACACAACTCACAGCAACCTCCAACTCCTGGGCTTAGGCAATTCCCTTGCCTCAGCCTCCAGAGTAGCTGGGACTACAGGCGCCCGCCACAACCCCCGGCTATTTTTTTGTTGTAGTTTGGCTGGGGCTAGGTTTGAACCCTCCACCCTCAGTATATGGGGGCCGGCACCCTGCCACTGAGCCATAGGCACCCCCCCATACTTGTGACTTTAAAGGGATTACGGACTGGGTAAGGACTGGGTAGCAGAAGCAAAAGTGGATTTATACACCTCTGTTCATAACTGCAATGTTCATAATAGTCAAAAGGAAGTAACCGATGTCCATCCAGGGATGAATGAGTGAACAAAAGGTGGTTACATGACCACACAATGTAATACTATTCAGCCTTATTCAGAATTTCAGGAAGGAAATTCTGACATGTGCTACAAATGAATGAGCCTTGAAGACATTATGCCAAATGCAAAAAGCCGGTGGCAAAAACAAATATTCCATGATTCCATTTACATAAGTTACATAAAATGGTCAAAAACATAGAGACAGAAAGTAGAATGGTAGTTGCCAGAGACTCAAGGAGGGAAGAATCAGAAGTTAGTGTTATGGTACAATTTCACTGGGGAAAATTCTGGAGATAGATGGCACTGGTGGTTGTATAACAGTGAGAAGGTACTTAAGGCCATTAAACTACACATTTAGATGTAGGGATGAATGAGTGAACAAAATGTTGTATGAGCACACAATGTAATACTATTCAGCCTTATTCAGAATTAGATACTATTAGCCTTATTCAGAATTAGATAGTATTCAGCCTTATTCAGAACTGGCCAGCCTCAGTGTATGTGGCTGACACTGTAACCACTGTGCTAAGGGCACTGAGCCCATTTTTAACATTTATGTTAAACTAACTTTTATGTTAAAATGGGCTCAGCGCCCTTAGCACAGTGGTTACAGTGTCAGCCAGCCTGGGCTAGCTAAACAACAATGATGACTTGCAACAAAAATTAGCTGGGCATTGTGGTGGGCGCCTTTAGTTCCAGCTACTTGGGAGGCAAGAGAATCACTTAAGCCCAAGAGTTTGAAGTTGCTGTGAGCTGTGACGTCATTGTACTCTATCGAGGGTGACATAGTGAGACTCTGTCTCAGAAAAAAATAAATAAACAAAGGCGCTGGCCCCTTATGCAGGAGGTGGTGGGTTCAAACCCAGCCCAGGCCAAAACTGCAAAAAAAAAAAAAAAAAAAAGGCGGCGCTTGTGGGTCAGCGAGTGGGGCTCCAGCCCCATGTACCGAAGGTGGCAGGTTCGGGCTTTGTGGCAGGCACCTGTAGTCCCAGCTACTTGGGAGGCTGAGGCAAGAGAATTGCTTGAGCCTGAGAATTGGAGGTTGCTATGAGCTGTGTGACGCCATGGCACTTTACTGAGGGCGATAAAGTGAGACTCTGTCTCTATAAAAACAAAACAAACAAACAAAAAAAGAAAAAAATAGGCTCAGCGCTTGTAGCTCAGCGGGCTAAGGCACCAGCCATGTACACCTGAGCTGGTGGGTTCGAATCCAGCCCCAGCCCGCCAAACAACAATGATGGCTGCAACCAAAAAAATGGCCAGGCATTGTGGTGGGCGCCTGTGGTCCCAGCTACTTGGGAGGCGGACGCAAGAGACTCGCTTGAGCCCAGGAATTGGAGGTTGCTGTGAGCTATGATGCTATAGCACTCTATCCAGGGTGACAGCTTGAGGCTCTGTCTCAAAAAAAAAAAAAATCCTAAAGAAATAATAACAGACAATTTCATACTTTGAAGCTAGTCTTTATAATGCAATACTTGTTCTTTCTCTGAAATTCAAATAAATAATTTTTAAACTTAAAAATAAAAAAAGAAAAAAATAGTTTGGCTCCATGTCTGTAGCTAGGTAGCTAGGTCGCCAGCCACATACACCGGAGCTGGCGGGTTCGAACCCAGCCTGGGCCTGCCAAATCATGACAACTACAACCAAAGAATAGCCAGGCTTGTGGCAGTCACCTGTAGTCCCAGTTACTTGAGAGGCTAAGGCAAGAGAATTGCTGAAGCCCAGGATTTTTGAGCTGTGACGCCACAGCACCCTACCCAGGGTGACATAGTGAGACTCCGTCTCAAAAAAAAAAAAAAAAGAAAGAAAGAAATGTTAAAATGACTTGGCCGGGCATAGTGGCTCAGGACTATAATCCTAGCACTCTGAGAGCCCCAGATGGGTGGATTGCCTGAGCTCACAGGTTCTAGATCAGGCTAAGCCAGAACGACCTCGTCTCTAAAACATACCTGGGCATTTTGGTGGGCACCTATAGTCCCAGTTACTTGGGAGACAGAGGCAAGAGAATCGCTTAAGCCCAAGAGTTGGAGGTTGCTGTGAGCTGTAATGTCATGGCACTCTTCTGAAGGCAACAAAGTGAGACTCTTTTTCAAAAAAAAAAAAAGAAAGAAATATTAAAATTGACTGTATGGTAGGCTTGGAGCCTGTAGCTCAAGTGACCAGAGCACCAGCCACATACACTGGAGCTGACAGGTTCGAATCCAGCCCAGGTCCCCCAAACAGCAATGACAACTACAACCAAAACATAACCATTGTGGTGGGCACCTGTAGTCTCAGCTGCTTGGGAGGCTGAGGCAAGAGAATCACTTAAGCCCAAGAGTTGGAGGTTGCTGTGAGCTATGACACCACAGCACTCTACCCAGGGCAAGAACTTGAGACTCTGCCTCAAAAAAAAAAAAAAAAAAAAAGAACAGTAAAATTGGCTGCATGGTGGTTCACACCTGTGACACTTTGGAAGGCCACAGCAGGAGGGAGTTTGAGCCTGGGAGTTTGAGACCAGCCTGGGCAATAGAATGAGACCCTGTCTCTAAAAAAGTAGAAAAGAAAGAGGATACAGGAGAAAGAGTATCTGGTTCATCTTGTAAGGTTCTGAAAATGCTGGAAGGAGAGGATTTAAAATGTTTGGTGGTGGGTTTACCTCAGACTGCAGCAAAGGGGGAGGGAAATTTGAGGACAAAGGTATGAGGAGTCTGGGAAAGGTCTCAAACCAGAAAGGTGAGTAGACAAGAGAAATGTAGAATTTCCCTTCAGTCCTGAGGATTCATTGCAGGTTGATAAAAAGTGAAGAAAGTGGAAAAAAGATTCATCAGGGGTGGGGCACAGTGGCTTATACCTTGGGAGGCCCAGGTGGGAGGACCTCTTGAGGCCAGGAGTTTGAAACTAGTCTGGGCAATGTAGTGAGACCCACATCTCTACAAGAAATACAAACATTCGCCAGCTATGGTGGTGTCCCAGCCTCTTGGGACACTCAAGAAAGGGGATTGCTTGAGCCCAGTAGTTTGAGATTGCAGTGAACTGAGATGATGCCCCTGCACAATGACTTTGAAAAGAGAGCAAGATCCTGTCCAAAAAAAAAAAAAAAAATGCATCAGGGGATACAGTGATAGAGAAAGGGGCAAGCAAGACTGTCACTGACATCATTGCATCGTGGCTGTGGAACCAAAGCTACGGGAGAAAGGATGTGAAGTAGAGGAGGGCAACTGGCTTGGAGGAAGTGTCCCTGGGTGCTGGTGTTATCTTGCCTGGGTAGGCTGGAAAAGTGGCCAGGGAAAATGATGCCAGGCTTTTGGGTGGGCCAATTATGGCTCCTGCAGTCTCACAACAAGCCCATCTCTTATTCAGAGGTCCTCCTAGCCTTTGCTACAGGCCAGGGAATACTCCAGTGAGTATCCCAGCAAGCCGCTAGTAAATACCAGATGGGACTGTAAAGCAACCCTTTCCGGGCCGCACCTGTGGCTCATCGAATAGGGCACCGGCCACACATACCTAAGGTGGCGGGTTCAAACCCAGCCTCTGCCAAACTGCAAAACAGACAAATAGCCAGGCGTTGTGGTGGGCACCTGTAGTCCCAGCTACTTGGGAGGCTGAGGCAAGAGAATTGCCTAAGCCCAAGAGTTGGTGGTTGCTGTTAGCTATTTTATGCCACGGGAAGCGATTAAGTAAGAATCTGTCTCTACAAAAAAAAAAAAAAAAAAAATAGCCCTTTCCCCAGAAGGCAGGCTCAACCCATCTACCCTTCATTATGACCTCTGCTTGCTTCACTCCAGACCTCGTGGTCCCACAGTATCGTGCAGAAATTTCCTGTGCCTGCACCATTTGGGCCCCTTCTAGAGGTTTCAATCCAGGGCCAGTAAATCCTGGAAACCCACTCAGTTATACACACAGTCCTAAGTTAAGTGTGAACACTGTCAAAGGTATAGTTTTTTAGGTGCCCCTGCCCTCTGGCATTTGGGGCATCAAATTATCTTGAACTCTCAAGCTTACCTGAGAACATTTTTTTTTTTCTTTTTTTGGAGCCAAAGTCTCAAGCTGTCATCCTGGGTAGAGGGCTGTGGCGTCACAGCTCAAACAACCTCAACCTCTTGGGCTTAAGTGATTCTCTTGCCTCAGCCTCCCAAGTAGCTGGGACTACAGGTGCCTGCCACACACCCAGCTATTCTTTGGTAGTAGTTGTCATTGTTGTTTAGCACGCTGGGTCACGAACCGCCAGCCTCAGTGTATGTGGCCGGTGCCCTACCCACTGAACTACAGGCACTGCCTGAACATTTTTTTTGAGACAGAGTCTCACTGTGTTGCCCTGGGTAGAGTGCTATGGAGTCGTACCTCACAGCAACCTCAAACACTTGAGCTCAAGCAATCTTCCGGCCTCAACCTCATGAGTAGCTGGAACTAGGCACCTGCCATGGTGCCTGACTAATTTTTCCACTTTTAGAAGTTGTGGTTCTCAGTCTTGCTCAGGCTGGTCTTAAACTCCTGAGCTAAAGCAATCTGCTCACCCTGGGCTCCCAAAGTCCTAGGGTTACAAGTGTGAACCACCGAGCCTGGCTTGTTTGTTTTGTGAGTCTGACTGCATATGTTATACTTATGCCACACAGTTTCAAATGATTGGTTTTCATTCACCAAACACACATACATATGGGCAAGGAAGGAAAAAACACCCATCACATAGTGTGAGACATTTGTCATTTCCTGTTACCTCTTTATTTTAAGCTCTTTGCACTAAAGTGCTGAGAACAAAAAGGATGGAGCCCATGGATTGAGAGATGAGGGCCTGGCCCTCCTGGAGACCTCACGTCTTCAGGGGCAGTAGCTTCAGTTTTTTCATTTCTGCAGATAGGTCTGGGAATTGGAGCCTCAACATGTGCACAGGGACGGGATGCTGCCTCAGAGACCGCCACACCTCGATTAGCTCTTTAGGAGGCCAAGAAGATCAAGGCCGGGGAACAGGGGCTCTCCCTGAATCTACCTTGGCACATTCCCTGCTGTTCTGCTCATAGGCAGAGTTAGAGTCACGTCCCATGGAAGGGATGTGAGCCTGCAAGGCTGTTGCCTGAGACAAAGAGGAGAAGGAAGCGTCAGGAGCTCTTCGGTGATGAGCCAGAGTGAACAAGACATGCACCAGTGAGTTGAGCCACAGCAATGCACCTCGACCTTGGCAGGAGATCGCTCCCCTTGCTGAGAAGAAGAGCAGATTTGTTATGGCTGACTTTTATGAGGGCTTCGAATTACTAATGTCAGCAAAATCACAGGATCAGAACATCCCCCTTAGAGGAGTTTCCAAGGATTGCAGGAATGATTTTCTTTTTCTCTTCTTTTTTGGAGACAGAGGTCTCACTCTGTTACCCTGGGTTGAATGCCATGGCATTGTCATAGTTCACAGCAACCTCAAACTCTTGGGCTCAAGCTATTCTCCTGGCTCAGCCTCCCAGGTAGCTGGGACTACAGGCGCTGGCTGCAATGCCTGACTATTTTTAGAGATGAGGTCTTGATATGGCTCAAGCTGGTCTCGAACGTGTGAGCTCAGACAATCCACCTGCTTTGGCCTCCCAGAATGCTAGGATTACAGGCGTGAGCCACCGCGCCAGGCCAAGGAAGGGCTTTTCACAGCCAAGTGTTCTCTACAATGGAGTTAGGTCTAGAAAGAGTAACTTTTACTCTACTTTATTGGTCTCCTTTAGGAAGGAGGTAAAAGCTGCAAAATAGGCTCTGAGCCCCATGAAGTTTAGCTGCATTCCAGAGTCCACAGGATTTGGGAGCAGGTCTGTGGAGGGCTGGTCAGACATTCTGGGCATGGAGCGACTGGCTGCATCTGCTGGGTTTGGAGAAGCTGGGCCCAGGCTAGTAGCATAGGTGACATGACCTAGGCAAGAATGGGGCTGAGGGCAGCATGGGTTATATGCAGAAGGGAAAATTTCTCCCTCCATCTCCAGATTGCTTCCCTGGTGAAATCACCCCTCTTCACTCTTTTCCCCTGTGTATAACTATCTGAGCACCCTCTTGTCATTCCCCCTCCCCCTAGACCCACCCCACTGGCTGGAAACAGCTGTGCTGTAGCCAAGAGATCATTGCCAGGCAGAGTTATCTGCTTTTGTCTCACCCTGATCTCTAAGATTCCGGGTCACCTTGCATGGTTCTGAGGGTCTGTAGCCATCCAGGAGCCTAGGAGGTCCCTGAGATGGGTGAGCTGGACCCCAGAAGTCAAAGCCCCTTCCTTTATGGCTAGGACGAAAGGCCTGGCATTACTTTGTTGATTTCTCTGTCTGTGAGGTTCAGAGTAACAAACAGGGTTGGAGAGAAGGGATGGAAAAAACCTATGATAGGGTGGTGCCTGTGGTTCAAGGTGTAGGGCACTGGCCCCATATACTGAGGGTGGCAGGTTCAAACCTGGCCCCGACAAAAAAAAAAAAAAAAAACGTATGATACAGGCAGTAGGAGCTGCTGTGGGGCTCCCAGAAGGCTCTCCAGGGCGTGGTAAAGCAAAGGTATCCAGACGTATGTGTGTGTGGAGAGTGACCTGCTGGAGTGACTAGGGAACACCTGGAGACTGTCCCCACCACAGTCATCCCCTGTTAAGGTCTGCAAAGTGGGGAAGAAGATTTTCCTGGTTCCACAGACTCCCAGGTGTCCAAGGGGTTATACTCAGGAAAGGAAGGGAAAGTGTTGGGGAGGGAACCCGGGCAGAGTTCTGGTGCTGGTGGAGCCATAGGGGCTGTGGTCTTGGATTGTTGGGCTATGCTTAACACCGGGGGTGTCTTTAGTCCATTCTATAGCTGACAAAGCCGAGGCCCTGTCCTCCCAGATTCAGGTATCCGGACCTAGCCACAGGCCCGGCCTTAGCTCAGAAGGTCTGTGCTGGGGCTTTGGTCCCATAAGATGTGTCTTCCAAGAATCACTACAGCAGTGATTTTCAACCAGTGAGCCGGCTCAGTGCCTGTGGCTCAGTGGGCTAAGGCACCAGCCATGTACACCTGACCTGGCGGGTTTGAATCCAGCCTGGGCCCAGTGACAGCTGCAACCAAAAAATAGCTGGGCGTTGTGGTAGGTATCTCTAGTCCCTGGGTGCCTCTAGTCCCAGGCAAGAGAATTGCTTGAGCCCAGGAGTTTGAGGTTGCTGTGAGCTGTGATGCTACAGCACTCTATGCAGGGCGGCAGCTCGAGGCTCTGTCTCAAAAAAAAAAAAAGAAAGAAAGAAAGAAAGAAATTATTTAGAAGGGGAAATGAAGGAGAAAAGGCAGAATCAATCTAGAAGGAGTAGAAGGAAACTAAATTTTAAAAGGAAAAAGTAAATAACAAAAG
>CAUYON010166353.1:0-12201 GCA_963573935.1 Arctocebus calabarensis
ACAAAGACATCTGTACCAGAATGTTCATTGCAGCCCAATTCATAATTGCTAAGTCATGGAAGAAACCCAAGTGCCCATTGACCCACAAATGGATTAATAAATTGTGGTACATGTATACCATGGAATATTACACAGCCTTAATGAAAGATGGAGACTTTACCTCTTTCATGTTTACATGGATGGAGCTGGAACTTATTCTTCTTAGCAAAGTATTTCAAGAATGGAAGAAAAAGTATCCAATGTACTCAGCCCTAATATGAAGCTAGTTTTTAGTTTTCATATGAAAGCTATAACCCAACTATAGCACAAGAATATGGGGAAAGGGGCAAGGGAGAGGGTGAGGTTGGGATGGAGGGAGGGTAATTGGTGGGGCCTCACTTACAGTGCATCTTAGACAGGTACAGGCAAACCTTACTAAATGCAGAATACAAATGTCTTCATACATTAACTAAGAAAATGCCACGAAGGCTATGTTAAACAGTTTGATGAAAATAGTTGAGATTGTATATGAAACCAGCACCTTGTACCCCTTGATTGCACTAATGTGCACAGCTATGATTTAATAATAATAAAAAATAAATAAATATAAGTTTTTAGAAGTAAGTGCAATGTGAGGGAGGAAAAAATGTTAAATGAAAACCAATGCAGGTGTTACGTGGATTTGACAAAAATAGAGAAAGTAGTAGATGAACGATTGAAGCTTAGGAAAGCTTACCACTGCGTAGAGATTGAGACCAGGGTTTTGCCTCCTCAACACCAGTGAGTTTGGGCCACTTAATTCTTGGTTGTGGGGGTTCTCCTGTGTGTTGTGATGTTTACTAGCATCCCTGCTCTGCCACTTGCTGCCAAAGCACCCTTCTCCTCTCATCATGACACCAAAAAGTTCTCCAGACATTTTCAAATGTCTTCTGGGGTATAGAATCACTCTGGGTTGAAAAGTCACTGATGTAGAGCAATATGATGTCTGAGTAATTGTTTTAGTCAGAAGACAGAGAGGAAATAGTGTGGAGCTTCATGGAAGTGACAATGTGAAGAATTTCAGGAGAGAAAACCATCAATCAAAGCAAGAAATTATATGGATTCACAGAATGTTGTGTAGAGATTTCCTTTCCATCCACGGGTTCATTCAAATATATTAAGATCAGACATACTACTTCTAATAATGATTCCAAATGTGAATTCCAAAAAGGAGGTTGTTGAGGGTATTTGCCTTTATCCAGCCAGACATTAAAATGGTTTTGTTAACCTTCAGGGAAAAAAAAACACAAGATCTAGCCTGCCAGTCTGGCGTGCCTCAGTAGGCTGAACTGGCCTGGCCTTTTTATAAGGAGTTTGGCAGCCTGAGAATTTAATTTCATTCTTTTATTTTATGTTTTGGGTGCATATGCCCAGAGGCCTTTGGACAATTGCCTCTTTTTAATAAAGCTAATAAATGCCCATAGGAAATTTACCTATATCTAAACTGACATAACAAAGCTTATACATCAGAGGGGTCAGGCATGAGAGATTCTAGCAATTTATATAAACGGAGGAAGCTGACATAAATTTGGACTGCCTGGAGTTATTACTCAGCCGTTGGCAGTCTTCCAGGCTGTTCATAATTTTAAATAAATTCTGATCTTGGTGATGTATACTTATTGATCAAGTTTTCAGAAAGTCATCACCATGTACTCTTTGACTACATATTGATCTGAAATCTCTACAGTTTCTGAGAGAGGTCTGGAATTACATTAGCTATTATCTGTACCACAATTTATCCTTCTATTTGAATCAAGCCTGTGGATAAGTGACTCATTTTGTTCCACTTACCCTGGAAAGAGACCTGGATAGCTATTAGAAAACAAGATTCTAGGGTTCTATATCTTAATTTATCACTAATTTTCCTTGGTTATTTCATTTTTCAAACTCTCAGTTTCTCCTTAATATTAAAAAAGTATATGGTGTCATCTGTGGATAAGAAATGGGTTTTCTGTTCTCATTTCAAATTCCTATTATAAAAATATGTTGTGTTCTTATACAAAGACTCTAAAAATATGCTGTATTCTGATACAAAGATTCTAAAAATATGCTGTGTTGTTATGCAAAGATTCTGCTGCAGACCTATCAGCCAGTTTGCAGTCTTTTTCTAATGTGGGAGTAAATGGCTAGTAGGTTTTCACAAGGCAAGCTTAATTTCTTTTGTAAAAAATGGGCCACATTTCTAAGTGGAGTTTGGAGAGGAGAAGCCAAGGGCCAGAGAAGACCTTTTCCATCCAAAAAAGCTGACTGACTTAAAGAGATGTATTTGTTCATTAATCTCACAAACGTGTGCTGAGTGCACACCCTCTATTGTAGGGTCCTATACAAGGTGCTAAAGTGACAACAGTCAGTTGTAAACCGCTCCTGCTCTTTGTGTATTCCACTTACTAGGCAACTCTACTGAGCAACCAGAAAGACAATGACAGCAGGCATTTTCTACATATGTGTGAATTCAAGTACAAATGACTGTCACTTTACACCACTTAGGATGTTACTATAATGCTAGTGCAATCTTCCACTAAGTGAAAAACTCAACCTTTGTGGTGTACTTGTGTACCTGACATTATCTCTTCCCTCAGCCATCTTTGAGAGGCAGAGGAGACAGCTTGGCCTTCTCAAAAGACCTTCAGGATAAGCCTGAAATACTTTTCAAGGTCTTCCAGAATGGGACTGTGAATGATAGCCCATTTTTTCTCAGATTTTACATGCATATTGGGTGTTCTATAAATTCATGCTTTACAACCTCAATTGGGTCCCAACTAGCTGGTGCTTGAAAATATTTCCTTCACTCTCAATTGATTCTCTTTTCTATCCTCCAGAATGAGCTTTTCAATTTTTTTCCTTCCCTCCCCCCACCCCCAACATTTCTAATCCTTCCTGATTCTTAGCCAGGAACTCTGCCCACTAATTCATTGAACTACTAATCTGAATCATCACCTTCCAGCTCCTCCTCGTGAAGATATTCTTATTCCTTTATTTATTCTTTCCTTCTTGTTTGATGTAAAGGAAGTAGTGGGCTTGCCCATTCCCCAGCAGACCCTGTACTCCCTGTCACAACCCCAGTCCTTTCTGCCTCACTCAGGATAATGTACAGCCAGGTAATCCATTATTCTTTCCCTTGTCTCTGGGGCAGCCTCTTCTTTTTTGTTGTTCTTGCCCCACTCCTTTATAAAAGGGAAGTAACCTGATAGCCCAACAGTTCCACTTCTGAGAAACTTAGAACAAGCCTCATGACAACACACAGGCCCACCATCCAATATCTTTTCCAGAATTTCTTCCCCCAAATAGTCCTACTAGAGACCCAGACATTGTCTTGGAGGTAGTTTAATCTCCCTCACTTTGTATTTGATGATATATACAGAAGAACCTCTGTGACTACCCAAGGGACTGTAACAAATGGGTCAACATACACAGGTGGTCAACATAAGGAACAAGGCCACTGTACTGATACGTACAGTGGTCCGGGCCCAGTCTATGAAAATTAGTCAAGTTAAGGTGGTGGCCAATGTAGAGAGGTAGTCAACTGTGGACATTCTACTGTATCTGTGCTCTTATACCCAATACATATTACTTTCTTAAGAAAAACAATAAGTATTTTTTTGAATGCCAACAAGGTTTTGCTATATCCAATTACACATCTGGTGCTATGGATTCTACTTCTGAAATGCTGGTCACATCTAACCTTTCCCTAGGGCTGCAACCTTTCTCCCTCTCCTGCCCATGTTCAGTACTTCTTCAGATTTTAACAGATCAGTCACAGAATCTTGATTGAACTTCTTGGCTCTATTTCAGCTCTTTACAGTTCTCCTTCCACAAAGCTTTCTCTTCTAAAACTTTAATTGGATCATGCCATTGTCAGGCTCAAACCCCTTCCGGGGCTACCCATTATCTACCAACTAAAGTAGGGGCTTCTCACATGGTACCTGAAGGCTTGAGAAAGTGACCCCAGCAAACTTTTCCAGGCTTTTCATCTCCATTCATCTCTCTCCATAAAACCTCATGGCAGCCATACCAGACTTCTTTGAACATGAGATTCTGCCCCTTCATTCTTTGTTAGTGCTTCTACCAAGACCTGGAATTCCTTTCCCCCCTCCATGTCTGACAAAATCCAAATCTTACTCATTCAAACCATACACTATCTTATGAAGCTTCACTCAGGCCATCCCTTAGAATCAGCTATTCCTTCTTTTTTACTTCAATGGTACCCTGTGTCTCTGAGATAGTCCTTCCCATACCATGGAGCATAGTCATATACGGAGCTTTACAGTTCTCAAGATTATGGAAGTATTGAAGCCATACACTATTTTTATTCAGGATTGTATTATTTCCACATATATAATATGTGGCATAAACTAGCTATTGAGTAAGTGTTTATTTGGTGAGTTTAATAGAATCACTCATATCAGCATTGAAGTTAGCATCTGGTAATAACATTATTTTCTATTTTAATTGCTTTAGTTTTTAAACTTTTCCTAAATTATTACATTTAAAAGGCTTAAGTTTTGTTTTAAATTTCAGGGCAAATGGAGCAGACCAGAATTTTGTTCATAAATTTGGCTCTTTGGAACTACGTGTTTAACCTTAACAATAATATTTACCTTATATTGAATATCCACTATGGGCCAGGAATGACTTAGCATTATGTATTCATTATATTATCTAATCTTCTAAAGAAACTTGTACAGTAAATATTATTTTATCCTGACTTTTCATGGAAACTGAGTCTCAGAGATGTAATTAGCCATGTAGAAATACCAGGCATCAAAAATAAATTTGTCTATTAACAGAACCAGTGTTCTCTCAACTCTGCCCCACCACGTCCTCATTAACTGCTTTAAAAGGAGAATTATGAGGACTAAGCAAGACCTTGGAGAAGCTGACATTACACAGTGTGCCCTAGAATGTCCCAAGAAAAATAAGAATTATGGATTAAGGCAGAAGGAAAATTATAGAGCAGCGGTTATGTAAGCAGGAAATTGAAAGTCCTCATAATGTACAAGCTCATGGTTTGGAATAGTTGGTGTGATGAAACCTTATCCTTTCTCTCTAAGGTTCCCTCATTTAAACGTCAATCCTTACCCCTACCCTACCCCTATCCCACTCCTTTCTTTGATAAACTCTGAAAAGTGCCCTAAAAGTGACACGAGAAACTCCAATCATTTTTGTCATTTGTATCCATATATTAAAGAGCACATCAAATTAGAGACTCAAAAAACATAGACATAGGGCGGCGCCTGTGGCTCAGCGAGTCGGGCGCCAGCCCCATATACCGAGGGCTGCAGGTTCAAGCCCTTCCCTCGCCAAACTGCATCAAAAATTAGCTGGGTGCTGTGGCGGGCACCTGTGGTCCCAGCTACTTGGGAGGCTGAGGCAAGAGAATTGCGTAAGCCCAGGAGTTGGAGGTTGCTGTGAGCTGTGACTCCACGGCACTCCACCGAGGGCAATAGAGTGAGACTCTGTCTCTACAAAAAAAAAAAACACCAAAAACTCTATTTTAAAAAAAAAAAAAATGGACATAAAATTAGTGTATTACGTGAGTCTCTCAAGGTGGCAACCAGGTTCATATATTTTGTCACCTTTCTTTGAAAATGTTTCTGTCCCATATAGGAGATTTTTTCAGAATATAATATAATACTCTTAAGATAACAAACAGAGAAGAAACAGATATTTGGGAGCAAACATTTATACAACATTTGGGTCTACTTGCCCTGTGTTAATTGAACTTTCATTTCAAGGCCAGTTATTTTGTTACATGAAAGCCAAGAAGCGTTTATGTTCTGTTTCACATAGCCTAAGAGTTCTACAGCAATTCCCTTTTTCTCCTCTCTTCTTTACTCAGAAGTTCTTTCCTCCTTTTCCTTAAATGTCTCTCTCGTAACCAAGTGGCTGTGGGGGAGGGCCTGAAAATTCAGGAAAGAAAAATGCCTCTGAACACATAACCAGATGCCAAATATGTCTACCCGAGGAGAATTACTCAACTTCTCCTTATTCATTTTCTGCCTTTATGGTCTTATATGTCTCATTAGATCATAAGCCCACAGGGAGAATTTGTGCTTTTTTTGATCTATTCAGCAAGCAGTATATTGCAAATGCTGAAAAGATGCTTATCTTGAGAAATATGCAATGATGTAAAGTTATAATAGTCATGGAGGAGAAGAACTGACCTATTTCTTGTTAAAATTATCTGCCGTTTCCTGTCAGAAAGAGATAAAAGTGTTTTATTTTAAATATTAACCTCTAGAAAACCTCCCAGGAAGAAGTCTTGGCTGGGAAAGGAAAAGCTGGGTTCATCCTAATTCTTCCACTAACCCATCATTTGCCATTGAACCTGTTACCTTACCTTAGGCATATTAGTCCCTTCCTACAGTCCTCAATAGGGATTTCTAAATATCAAGTGAGATTAACTGTATAAAAGGACATTCAAATAGCTTAAAACAATTACTGATTGCTCTGGTGCTTCTTATTTTTATGCAATTTGCTTTGCAGCGATCTCCAGCTCACCACAGTAAAATAAGCACATGCATTTCCCTTTACTCCCCAACTCACATTACACTAAGAATAATCAGTGTTTAACAGACAAAAATCCACAAAGCACAAAGACAAAGAAGCAGCAGGGGATGAGCAATAGCAATGAATATTAGGAAATGTAAGTGGAAGGAGGGCCTGATCAGGTGGCTCCTGCCTATAATCCCAGCACTCTGGGAGGCCGAGGCACTCAGGTACTGCCTGAGTTCAGGAGTTTGAGACCAGCCTGAGCAAGAGCCAGACCCCTTCTCTAAAATTAGCTGGGCTTTGTGGTAGGTACCTATAGTCTCAGTTACTTGGGAGGCTGAAGCAAGAGGATGGCTTGAGCCAAAGAGTAGGAGGTTGCTGTGAGCTATGATGCCACAGCACTTTATCCAGGGTAACAGAGTGATAGTCTGTCTTAAAAAAAAAGAAAATGGAAAGAACCAGAGTCCTGAGAAAGCTGAGTGCCACATGCCTGGAGAAAAGTCTACTCAAACCTCCAAAAAAACAGAAAAGACTCAAGAATTATAAGCAGCAGTTATGAAATCAGACATTAAGTTCACAAATTCATCCTAGAAAAAATGCTACATATCTCATGGTTGAATATCACTGTGGTCACCTGCACGGTATTCCCCTGGGCCATCCAGCAGCCATAGTGATAGTCAGCAATGAGGCAGTTAGCACCTGTTCTACGATGAGTTTGTGTGCTTGTCAGACCTCATCTCGTGACAGCTCTGACAGTCATTCCAGAAAGAGAGTCCCAAAATGGCTTTCAAGGGTAGACTAGAAACTGGCACAGGTGCATAGCTTCCCAAGAGGGCACTTGGAAGGTGACCATAGTAATACTCAGCATGAGGCGCACAGCATTTTTTCTAGGATGAGTTCATGAACTTAATTATCCGACCTCATATCTCAGGAGGGATGAGTGAGGCAGGGACTGGACCAAGGGTGTCAGCAGAAATCAGAGGAGCAGGATCAACTAGATCTCCTACGGTGCCCTCCTTGGATGTCATGGTGACAAGGCAGGGTACAGAGAAGGAAGAGGTGCTGGACAGGAACCAGGAGAGCTAGGCAAAGGTCTAAACACTGACCAGTAAAATGCCCTCTTCTCCTCCTGCGCTCTGAAAGCTCCTGACCACCTGACTGACATACACTCTGACAACAACCAGGAGACAAGCCCCGCCTACACACTCATCAGTGACTTAGCAATATGCCAGAAAATGCCAGAACAGCTACAAAACAAAACATTAAAGTGAGTACTAAGAATAAAGCCCTCGAAATACTACTTTGAAAAAAAATTAACTTTAAAAAGATGTATCTGTCAAAGAAACTATAGATGAATAGAAGGAGTTGACATAGTTCCCCAATTTTTATTTCATTAGCTAACCTAGATTAAATTCAACCAATGGGAAAAATAAATAAAATAAAATAAATTCAACCAATGGGGAATATAATAAAATCTAAACAACCTGGTACGTTTGATTTAGAGTTCGTGTAGGCTGAGTCAGTCCAGTCAGGGCAGAATTCCAGGCGCCTGATAGCATTTGTGTGATAGTTCATCACTGGTGGGAAGGGTGAGAGGGAGCATCCTGGGTACTCGGGGACACATCTGACAACACAGAGCTTTCCCCGGGTGGGAGGCCCGGGACCAGCTGCCTGGCCTGCCTTATTTGTGGGCAGGCCTAACAGAAAACTTGCCTACCAACATTTCTCCCTTCCTCTGCCCTCCCCTTTCTGATTCATTACTACCTGAGCACAATTTCCAAAATTCACTGTGATCAAATCATCCTTGTTCTATAAATCCTCCACTGGCCCCAAATGCAGACTCCAGAATAAAGCCCACTCCTACCTTTCATCCCAGCCTTATCTCTGGAGCTCTCCCCTCACTGTGCCCACCCAGCAGAGAACCAGCTGCTCATCGCTCCCCACACTCTCCTTGCCTTTCCAAACCTCTGTCTCTGACACATGTTCTTCCCTCTCCCTGGAATGTTTTGCTTCAGCTTTCCCTAGCAAAGAACCACGCCTTTAAAAGTCATCATCCATTCTCAACCCAACAGGATAAGTGACTTGCTCCTGTCTTTATATTCCCTATGTTCCCCTAACCTGTATTGCAGTTATTTGCTTAAATATCTGCCTCCCCAACTAAACTGATTTCTCAAGAGCAGGAATTTGGTTCCTTGGAACCTCAGTACCTAGCAAAGTGTCAGACACCCAGTCAGCTCTCAAGGAAAGTTTGCTGAATAAACTGGGAAGGAGAAAATTAACTAAATGCTAATTTGGGCCTTGCATGTCCTACTTTTGAATGTCCATATAATGATAACATGGAAAAAAGTTGATTTGCGTTTTCCTAGTTGGTTAATATGTAAGTGTCTAGGTCATGAGGTCTAACCCTGATCTCAAATACAGGAACCATTATCAATGCACTGTTCCCTTTAGAGATTAAAGAAAGAAGCAAAAGGTACTCAGTAGTGAAGCTGGCAAATTTAGGAGGGAACCACCCTCAGGACACTGTCCTCCTTGAGAAAAGCATTATTAGCATCTCTTTCCTCCACATAACAAAACTATTTCCTATAATAATCATTCTTATCTTGAGATGTTTTATAGTTTTTAAAAATTACTAACTCAAAATGAAGAATAAACTTTATTTTAATTTTCATGATAGTATTCAAATATAATAAACATGTTACATCTGGACCAATACCCGCACCTACTAAACTAAAATATTACATCTCGTGCAGCTCATATTTGGCTTCACTCTTTAAAATAGTAGACAAAAATGAAAATTCTAAGTGGTCACAGAAAATGGCAGAATTAAAGCAAAAGTTTACCTTTATAATCATGTGTTATCATTGTTCATTTCTAAGCTATCATAATATTTACCTCAGCCTCCCAACTAGCTGGGACTACAGGTGCCCACCACAATGGCCAGCTATTTTGTTGTTGTTGTTTTTATTATTGTTGTTGCCATCATTGTTATTTAGCAGGCCAGGGCCAGGTTCAAATCCTCCAGCCCCGGTTTATCTGGCCAGCACCCTAACCACTGAGCTATGGGTGCTGAGCCTACCTATCACAATATTTAAAAGCAAGAACATGAAGCACCACCGGGCCAGGAGATATGAACTGCACTCTTGGCAAGCTTATGCAATTCTGAACTCTAATGAACTTCTCTCCATCTCTCCAACCAATGCCTGTAGCTGACTTGGCCTATATCAGGGTCTACTGTATAACGGGGACATCTCCAAGTTAACCTCAATTAAATTAAGGCAATTAATGGTAAATTGCCATTTTTATTAAAGAATAGGATGGCTTGGCGCCCATGCTCTGTGGTTAGGGCACCAGCCACATACATCTGGGCTGGAGGGTTCAAACCCACCCAGGGCCTCCTAAACAACAATGACAACAATAACAAAAAAACAGCTGAGTATTGTGACGGGAGCCTTCAGTCCTAGCTACTGGGAGGCTGAGGCAAGAGAATCACTTATGCCCAAGAGTTTGAGGTTGCTGTGAGCTATGATGCCACAGCACTCTACTGAGGGCAACATAGTAATATTCTGTCTCAAAAAAAAAAAAGAATAGGTAATGAAAACATATTAAATTAGAAACATAGATATACATTCATAAAATTCAACAGTAATCACCAGTAATCATCTAGCACTTTGACCCACAAAATATTTCATTTGGAGTATTTTATCTCTGAACTTGTTTAAAATTGCTAGAGCATGGTGACAATAAGAAGAACACCCACTCGTAGTCAGTTTTATAACTGGTTTTAAATTCTCTAGAGGCAATGCATCTCCTTATCACCTGCCCCTAGGAAGACCACAGGGACTGTCTCCTTCCCCCTTTCTCTGTTGTATTGCGACTTTTCCTCATTCTTAAGAGCAGGAATAGGACCTGATAAAACAAGGCTCTCCTTGAGTGCATAGCCAGAGCAGCCTGGACTAGGGGTCAGAAATAAATGTCCACAGCCTTCCAAATCAGTCTAATGCCCTTAGCCACGTGCCACCTGCTCGAGGGCCTTGGACAACCATGCAAAGAAAGCCAGCTCTCTCATCCTCCCACTTCTTTATGAACTTGTCTCCCTTCCTTTGTCCCCTACTGTATCAGTTTGCTGGGGCAAAGTGCTGCAGACTGAGGGGCTTCAGCAACACAAGTTCATTTTCTCACAACTCTGGAGGGTGGCCGTCCAAAATCAAGGTGTCAGTGGTGTTGTTTCTTCTAAGGCTTCTCTCTTTGGCACACAAATGTGCATCTTCCCTCCCTGTCCTCACGTGGTTGACTTTCAGTCCGTGTATTGTCTGCACAGTAATCTCTTCTTCTTTTAGAACATCAGTCATATTGGATTGCGGCCCACTCCAATGACCTCATTTTACCTTACTTCCCTCTTTACAGACTACCTCCAAATCCCGGCACATTCTGAGGTACTGGGGTTTGGACTTCAGCACGTGAATTCATCCCAAAACACCAATTTCCTGACCCCATAGCACTCAACCCATCACCCTCTTCTTCCCTCCATCTTCAAAGCTGACCATCCACTTTCTGCAGCTGGATCGCCACATTCACCTCCCTGCTATTTCCCAACGTGCGTCTATGTGTCCCTTCTCTCCCTCCCTTGCTTATATGATTATTGGAATAACTGGCCTTAGCCCCTGCAGAATAAACAATATTTTAGAGAGGCTGGATAACTAAACTGGTTCTAAGTAATAGAAAATGGAGTTGGTCAGGGTGGAAGGAGGGAGTGTTGGTCCTTTGAGACTTTTTCCCCTTCTATTTCACCTCACCACTTCCCTCCTTGCTGCCCACTTCATCCTCCATAGTCATGTCCAAAATTTAAATCCACAGATTTATTTCAATACCATGTCTCTGGCCAGGCACAGTGGCTCAAGCCTATAATCCTAGCACTCTGGGAGGCCAAGTTGGGTGGATTATTTGAGCTCAGAAGTTCGAGAACAACCAGAGCAAGAGCAAGACCCTGCCTCTACTAAAAGAAAAACTAGCCGGGCATCGTGGTGGGTGCCAGTAGTCCCAGCTACTCAGAAGGCAGAGGTAAGAGGATTGCTTGAACCCAGCAGTTTGAGGTAGCTGTGAGTTACAGAGATGCCACAGAACTCTCCCCAGGGCAATAGAGTGAGACTCTGTCTCCAAAAAAAATTCTTCCCCTTCCCAAAAGCCCATACCGCTGCTCACCTTGGCAGTATACATGGAATTCTGTCACCATGGAAGGTCATCTCTTAGAGAGAAAAGTTAGGACTATAAAAAAACACATTGTAGGTGTGGCGCCTGTGGCTCAACGGGCTAAGGCACCAGCCACGTACACCAGAGCTGGCGGGTTCGAATCCAGCCCGGGCCCGCCAAACAATGATGGCTGCAACTAAAAAAAAAAAATGGCCGGGCATTGTGGTGGAGCCTGTAGTCCCAGCTACTTGGGAGGCGGAGGCAAGAGACTCGCTTGAGCCCAGGAATTGGAGGTTGCTATGAGCTGTGATGCCACAGCACTATCCAGGGTGACAGCTTGAGGCTCTGTATCAAAAAAAAAAAAAAAAAAAAAAAAAACAGTGCAAAATGCAAGTTCCCATCCTCATAAGTTCTCTTACTCTTCAATAACTACAGTTTGCCTAAACATGTTAGACTATGTATAATAACATCTCTGTATTAACAGCCTCTGATATGGCAAAT
>CAUYON010166354.1:0-19396 GCA_963573935.1 Arctocebus calabarensis
ATTTCTTTTTTTTTTTTTTTTTTGAGACAGAGCCTCAAGCTGTTGTCCTGGACAGCCATGGCATCACAGCTCACAGCAACCTCCAATTCCTGGGCTCAAGCGAGTCTCTTGCCTCTGCCTCCCAAGTAGCTGGGACTACAGGCGCCTGCCACAACGCCCGGCCATTTTTTGGTTGCAGTCACCATTGTTGTTTGGCGGGTCCGGGCTGGATTCGAACCCGTGAGCTCAGGTGTACGTGGCTGGCACCTTAGTCCTTTGAGCCACAGGCACCAAGTCTAAGTTGTGCATTTCTTATTTGTCATTACTTCCTCCCACTCATACTTCTTAAGGATGTTTAAATACCACCTATTTCCTGAAAACAAAACAAACGAAAACAAACCCCAAGAAGAGGGAGAATTAAGCGGAACACCCTGCAGGGGTCCTCAAACTTTTTAAACAGGGGGCCAATTCACTGTCCCTCAGACCGTTGGAGGGCCAGACTATAGTTTAAAAAAAAAAAAAAAACTATGAACAAATTCCTATGCACACTGCACATATCTTATTTTGAAGTAAAAAACAAAATGGGAACAAATACAATTCACACCACCGCATGTGTCCCGCGGGCCATAGTTTGAGGACCCTTTCCCTAGAGGCTTGTGCTTTGACAGCAGATGTTCTGAGAGAGAATTCTAGGTTTACCACTTGACATGGTATGTAGTTAATAATTAGAACAAGTTAATAACTAGTATAAAACTTCTGTGGAGCTTAGTAGGTACTGATAGGTAATGTTTATCTCTAAATCTTTTGTTTTTAATATGGGAATTTAGTTATTAAATTTTTAGTAGAGAATTATTATTATTTTTTTAAGAGACAAGAGTCTCACTTTGTGGCACTCAGTAGAATGCGTGGAATCACAGATCACAGCAACCTTCAGCTCTTGTGCTTAGGCGACTCTCTTGCCTCAGCCTCCCCGAGTAGCTGAGACTACAGGCACCCTCCACAATACCCGTCTATTTTTTGTTGCAATTTGCCCCAGGCCAAGATTGAACCCACCACCCTCCATATACAGGGCCAGTGACTTACTTACTGAGCCACAGACACCGCCCAGTAGAAATGAAAGTGGATCCGAATAGGACTCGGGGACAGTAGTGGTACCATTGAGGAATGGATTCAGCCAATAATTTGAAAGTAGAGGCTGCAGGGTTTATTTAAACTATTAAAGGAACTTAGAATATTTAAACTATTAAAAGAACTTAGATTTTTTTGTGGTGAAAATTTCATTTTCTTTAAGAGGAGGATACTTTGCATTTTTTAATAGTTTATAGTATAATATCAAAATATCACAATATTTTTGTTTCTAGTCCTTATCTTAAACATTATTATTGTTATTAAATTTTAAGCCTTTTAAATTCTGTGAAGGCAAAAAAAGTGGAAACCTAATTAACACATGTATATGTAAAAAAAATAATAAAAAAATTCTGAAATAACATATCTTTCAAGGAAGAGGTTTAAACTAGAAATCAGCAATAAATATTGCATGCAAAATAGAAAAAGTCTGGAACAACCTGTCTTTTGGTGTTAGAGGTTTCCAGGCATGGACAACTATAGATGTGGAAATGAAATTAGACGTTTAACCGAGGCACAAGTATTACTGTTCCTTTTTCTCTATCTAGAGTTGATGCAGGGTTTTAGCTGCTTTTCTGGCTGGCTTGGACTGCAAGGCAGCAGATTTATTTTTTGACAACAATCCCGCTTTTCATGTTCTCTGAGATTTAACCTTACATTGATTATGTTGACCCTTCACCCATGAAGTCAGCAGATCGAAAAGGAAAGGAGCTCAAAGAATTCAGAGTTAGAAATTCACATACAAAAAAACAGAGTTTTCTTTGAATTCCACTATTGGTTTGTCCTCTTATGACCCAGGACACTCTGCAGTGGCATTTTTAATTTGCAAATGTAATTTCCCCTGCTATTAAGTGTTGGTGTTAGAAAGCTTCCTACCTAGTCCTCACTCCCTGAACAACTGATTTTCTAGACCTTGCTTCAACACTTTCAGAAATGAGAAATTCCACATTCCTGATTTTATTTGGCTGAAACTACATAATTGGCAGAAATCATATGAGGTCGGACAATGAAGTTGGCCAACTCATCCTAGAGAAAGTGCTACACACCTCATTGCTGAATATCACTAAGGCTCCCTTCGATGCACTCTCCTGGGGAAGCTTTGCACTGATGCCATCATCTAGTTCACTCTTCAAAGCAATTTTGGATTTTTTTTTTTAAGTGGCCATCTGAGCTGTCACTGTACGATGTCCAACAAGTTCGTGAACTCATCCTAGAAAAAGTACTTTAAAAGGTGGACTAGGGCTGGTGTCAGCACACAGTTTCTCTAGGGGGGTACTTGGAAGGTGACCAGAATTTGCTAATGAGGTAAGTAGCACTTTTTCTAGGATGAATTTGCAAACTTAATTGTCTGACCTTGTATTTTGGATCAAGAAGAATTTAATTTTGGCTCATTTCATTTCTACATAGATATTTTATTTATCTTCTTTAATTTAGATCCTTGTGATCAATTTTTTCAGAGATAAACAGTTTGAAAAATATTTAAACATATTAAATTTACTCATTAAATGATTCTTTCACTTATTTTTCACAATAATTGTATTGTGATCGAATCAGATTATACTCAAAGTTTATTTCCATAGTTTCTCTCTTTTCTCTGTGAAATTTGTAATGCTACATAATTAATTGATTAATACATATATTATTTATTATTAGGTTGCAAAAGTAAAGACAATATCTCTCACATGAGAGATCAAATCAACCACTGTGGTGTTTTCAGAGCTTGTCTAGTAAATTTGTCACGTATAGTCCTCTTGGAGGGATTTGATGCTAAATACAGAGAATCTTAACCAAGGGTCTGTGATCAAAGGTATTCACGAATCCCTTACAATTATATGCAAAAATTTGACTGTGTATCTTTTAAAATTTTTTTGCAGGTTTTTTTCTTTTGGCTGGGGTCGGGTTTGAACCCACCACCTCCGGTATATGGGGCCAGTGCCCTACTCCTTTGAGCCACAGGCGCTGCACTGGCTGTGCATCTTTGAGCAGGTTTTAGGGGAGGAAGAGTCCAGAGACTTACCAGCCTTTTCAGAGAGTTTCCCTGTTAAGAGCCTTGTTACTAGGAGGTTGTGGAAGTATGTGTCAGTTTGCTAGGACTGCCACAATGAATGGCACAGACTGGGTGGCTTAAACAATGAAAAATTATTTTCTCAAAATTTTAAGGGAGGAATTCCAAGATCAAGGTGTCACCAAGCGTTAGTTTCCTTTCCTTGGCTTGTAGGAAGCCTTCTCGTTGGGGTCTCCTCACAGGGCTATTGCTCTGTGTCTCTGTGTCTTCTCCTGAAAAGGACACCAGTCATCTTCGATTGGGCTCCCCTGAAGGAGCCCATTTTAAATTAAATGACTTCTTTATATTTTATCTCCAAATATAACCACCTCAGGCGGTACCGAGGGTTAAAACTTCAATGTATAAGGTTTTGAGGGACCTCATTCAATTCATGACAAAGCACTAGATTGAAAATCAAAAATACAAAAAGGCGAAATAGCCATTGAATTCATTACCAAACAATTTTCTCTAGTCAGAATCCGCTTGCACAATTGTTATTAGCCTGCAACACAAATACATTTTTTTTCCAAACCAGTTGGTTTTACAAGAGCTCTCGGGATCACTAGAGTCAGAATCAATCAGTCAGCAATATTTGTGGAACACCCACTGTGTGCAGAAAGCTGCACCCAGAGCTCTAATGTCTGCAGTATTGATGGTACCAGTCAGCCAGAACAGGTTGTCTTGTAAAACGACACTGGCATCTGCCTTTGAGAAGAAGCAGAAATACAGAAGTAAGACTTAGGTATTCTAAATCCCAAAACATGAAGGGCTTTATCACAGGAGGGAAGCATTCTTAATAGATGTGTTTGATTACAAGGGCTGCAGTGAGTTGAAGAGAGACTGCAAAACTTTTCTGCCGGAGACATAAACAGAAATCAGGAGAGAGGGCTCTGAGGTGAGTAATCCAGGGAGAAGAGATGGAGAGAGGAAAGAGGAAAGAGGCAAAGGGAGGTAGAGACCCTGCAGGGTGATGGAAGGCTGGCGCCTTGGAAGATGCTCTGTTGAAAATGCATCTGAGGTAGAAATGGAAGACAGGAGGCCTAATTCTTATAAATTTTTGGCACTGCTATGCAGTGCTGGGAGCTTTATCTGTTCTCTCCACATTCCCGTGGAGCCTCCTGCAGGCACAGCTTTGAATCTTTGTTGCCGAGAGATAAACAGAAAAGCCAGCTGGAGTTGGAAAAGGAAGACATAACAAAATAAACACGGAACCCACCTCACCTAAGTGTTACCAGTAATGCTGAGGCTGTTCTTGCAACATTTTACCAAAGCGAGTAGCAGATTCCCCCAAATTTGGAAGCCTCTTTCATTTCATTTTTACTCCCTAAAGTCTGAGCTTTCATTCAGTCTTTGGAGGCTTTTTCTGGGACAGTGAACACCAGGAAGCCTTTGGAGCATGTGGTGCAGTGACAGGGATAAGGGGTCATCCTTCGACATAGGAGAGTAAAGAATTCTAATTTCTCTACAGCCTGGCTGATTGAGCAATCACTCGTCTTTAGCCTGGTCCAGCAGTGTTTGGTTTGGGGCTGTTGATCCTACTGAGGCAGTGCATTTCACATTTGTCTTTCCCGTTCTGTCTGCACACAGCTCCCAATCACGACGTGCGGAAGGGCAGGACCTTGCTCAGCTAATAACGTGCCTGCTGCCACCTGTTGCTGACACTCCTCGGCACCTGAGGTTCCTTAGTCAGACTGGGATTTTAAACCTCCAGTATCTCATTCTCCACAGGCAAGAACTTGTATTCAGGCTTGTTAAGAGCCTCCAGCTTAGCAATGTGATTGTAATACCCAGAAAGTGACCATATATGCCAGGGTCTCACCAGGAAAGAGAGCACTCACACTGGATAACTGAGCAGAGTCCAATGCAGGGACAATACACCAAGGTGTAGGCAGGATTCAGACAAGCCTACAATGGGCAGTGCACTCCCCGGGGCGGGAGTCTCTGAGGCTAACACGGGTGACCTTGATCCTGGTGAGAGAGCTGTACGGAGAGGGCCCTGTGCCAGGAGCTGACTTTTGGGAAAAAGACACAAACTGGGTGACATTGCAGGGGGGAGGGTGGGGTAAGAAAGACTCTGACATCATGCTCCTGCTTTCTACTGTCCTGCGGGGGCCTCATGTTGACTCGGCGCCCTGGAAAACTAGAGGTGCCTGTTGCAGTCCACATGGGCTGGCCTCCCAGGACGGAGACTGAGGTAGAGAGGGGGAAAGGAGGCCTGGAGGGCCACTGAAGACACCAGGCTACTGGCACATCATTTTTCTGTATTCTGACAGCTTCAAACATTATACAAATGTAGGGTTTCTTACACCCAGGGAAAGTGTAGGCTACTATTTTTCAGCTCTGCTCACGTCATTTCCTCTAGGAAGCCTTCCTCACAAGCCTAGTCAGAAGGACCTTTGTCACTTTTTGAACAACTATGGTCCCATATTCATCATACTCATTAAGCAGCAAGATACCGCCTTGGAGTCAATGTACACGAAACCTCTCTATTACATTTTTAGCTCTTAAGGCCAAGTTGGTGTCTTGTTTGTCTTCGTTTCCTCCCAAATGCCTACCACATGCCTCACATCCATTTTTTCCCATTAAAAGTGTTTATTTTTATCTTTTTGAAGTGGTCAACCATGCCTTGGAGGGATCCATGCCTCCTCCAATGTAACAGGTCCTTGCCTCATGTTTTCACTGTTGTTAATATGGTCCGGTCTCCCTCCTAATGATAATGACAGTATTTCTAGTGTGATTCATGCCACCCTCCCTTCCAGGTCTAAGACAGGGAGCCAAAGAAGAATCACGCATCTGAAATGTCCCTGGGATGCTCGTTACCGTGATCGGAAGTCTCTTGCTGATTGCCTGATTTTTGCCTCAGCAGTTACTCCCAGATTGTTACCATCTGTTGTCTTTCCAGCCCAACTCCTTGTTCCTCATAACTCTTTACCTCAGGCTCTGTACTCTAGTTATGCAAAGTCATTTGCTGTATCCTCCTCACCAGGAAAAGCAAAATTGCTTCTGGTTCTTCACATGCATCTTGTTAAAAGTTTGCAGCACTTTCTTGTTACCTTCCTGGATTATTAGAACGTTGGTGTTGCCCTGAGGTTGTGGTGAGAGATCTTAGCAGAATTTGAAAGAAACTCAACCTTGGATTTGTTGTAGGTGGATTTTGAAATCTGTAGGTAATATTAAAGGTGCTCCTTAAAAATTTTTAATCTTCTTGACTTGAGGGTTTATTAGTATAAGCTATAGCATATTTTGGATCTTGATTAGCAATTTAATTATTTCTCTAAATTCTGTTTGTAACTTTTTAAGCATTTAATAAATTTTTCTATTTAAAATGTTGGTGAAAGCATCAACATCGATAATTTCTCATGATTGAATTTGACCTATTAAGCAACACTCTTTGGTTCTCATTTCATCTAGGTATTAATTCTTCTTTAAGTGTTTGGTAGAATTAACCATTGAAGCCATCTGGTCCTTGGCTTCATTGGAAGATTTTTTGATTACTGGTTTGATGTCCTTATCAATTATAGGTCTATTCAGATTTTTTATTTCTCCATGATTCAGTCTTGGTTGGCTGTATGTTTCTAGGAATATATTCATTACTTTTAGGTTATCTTATTTGTTGGCATATAATTGTTCATGCTTAGTGTGAGGAAGTGAGTTAAATTAGGGTTTCTCACCTGAAGGCTGCGAGGTGCCTGATTGTTTTGAATAACTGTGATTAAGCTGGCAGATGCCACGTGTTCCTAAGTAATTGTCATTAGTGTTTAATTTGGAACCACTGTTGTTCTGGCTGCTGTATAAGGCCCCAAGGCTTTATGCTTCCTGTGCTAGCTCACCTCTCCCCAGGAGCTGGATGAAGGCGGACGTCCCCACGCCTGCTTGCTGGCTGCCACTAGTTGAACAAAGGGTATGTCACAGCTTCCTTTGGCTCGTTCGTTCTTTTTCAGTTTGTTTGAATCCAGTGCAAACCTTTCTGGCCTCATCCATTGGCACCACACTTCGTTTCTTGCAATCCTTTTTATTTCTGTGGCTTCGGTTGTTATGACTTAATGGTTGGTTGGCTGATCTGACTTAGCAGGCAGATTATGGAGTACTCCCCTCAGGGGAAGTCGTGGCACTGGATCATCGGCCTAGTTAGCAGCAGGATTATTCTGGGCCCATGTGGTCCTTGGCACCAATTTTTGCACATGGTTGGTCCTCTGGAGATATTAGTTGGTTTATAATCCTTTTTATGGTCACTGCCAGTTGCTTCAAACTAGGGCTTGCCCTCTGAATCTCACCAGGAAGGCACATTCTTACAATTTCTCCTACCCTCTTGTTTCTAAAATGAGGTTTTTTAGTGTTTTTCTAATTTTTTTGTATTTTTGTTTTGGTGTCAACAACCATTGGGAAATAAAAAAAATTCCTCTACTTTCTGGCTGCCTCCTACTAATTGATATTGGGATAGGAAGTAGCATGGGTCTAAAAAAGGGACAGAGATTGCTAAAAGAGAAGTAACAAAGTGTTGTGGATGGGCTGGATCTTACACTGATTGTCATGTGGAGCTATGAGGCCAATTCCTTTTTTCACATGGTCTCATATTTCTCTGAGTTTTGGTTCTTTTATTCTTTTGTCCTGTGTCTTTAACTGACTGACTGGGTGAGATGAGTTTGAAAGCCGCTGTTTCAAGCTCTGAGATTCTTTCTTCTGCTTGATTTGTCCTATTGATAATTTCCACTGCATTTTATAATTCCCTAAATGATTCATTTAAGTTTTGTTTTATCCTTTGAAATGTTTGTCTCTTAGTAATATTTTCATATTTTTCTTCATGTCCTGAATATATATATTTTAAGTTTCTCTTTAATTACATTTATCTTGTTTGCCATCCATAATCTCAGTTCCATTTCTGACATTTTGACAATTTCCTTTTGGTTGGAGTCCATTGTTGTAGATCTGTTGTAATTTTTTTTTTTTTTTTTTTGCGGTAGTTAAAGTAACTTGTTTTTATGTTGCTAAAATTCTTTTGCTGGTTTCTCTCACCTGAAACCTTTTCTCTTAGCTCAGTGCTGAGAGGGTTGCAAGATGCTGTTTTCATTTGCTGGCAATTCTCCTATTTAGGAGGAGGAGAAATCCCCAGGTAGTGCTAGTGTTTGCCTTATTCCAGAGGTTTGACCCAGTGAAAGCGAGGTGGATGCACTGAGAACCTTTCATGCACCTGTTCTCCTGTGTCAGCCTGTTCCTTAGTTTTGTTACAGTCCAAGTCAACGCCAGGGGATGTCTGTTTGGATTGTGGATTGGCCCCCAGGCTGCTGTTGATAGCTTGGGCAGGAGGCTGGGGCAAGTCCCTCTTCACTTAGGTGGGTGGTGTGACCTGGCTGGAGCCTGGAGAGTTGCGGGGCCATTTGGGCAGCTAGGCAGTCATGGGACTTTGGCCAGTGCCCACGCAGGTTGCAGTACCTTGGCAGTTGCCTGGGCATGTGGTATGTTGCAGGACTGCAGCCAGTGGTGTGACAGTGCCTGGGCATGTTGTAGGTCCACAGCCAGTGCCAGATGGGTTGCGGGGACTTGATGAGTGTCTAGACATACTGTGGATCACAGGACCTTGTCAGGTACCTATGAGGGGCATGGGACTTTAACAGGTGCCTGGACAGGATGGCTCTGGGCTTGTCCTGGGATGGTTTGAGGGACCATAGGCAGCAGTGGTTGGGGCACCTGTGGCTGGCAGGGCTGGGGTGACATGAGGTGCCCTGCTGGGGAACTCAGCCTCTGTCTAGGTCTGACTATGGCATCTGCTGTGGTGCTACTCAAGTCACAGTGGTGGTGTTATCAAGAAGGGAAGATGGTGGTGGCAAATGATGAAGGTCCATGGGCATCTGTTCTCCTTAGATCCCTGGGAGGCAGCGGTGTGGTGGGTTGGGAGGACACATAGCACCCAGTCCTAGAGGGCGTGAGAACATGCACTCTCCCTCTCCGATATTTGAGGGGTCCGGGGGAGGAGGCTGTAGCAGAGCCAGCCCCTGGGACTCCTCCACAGGCTGCCTTTGTGGCAGGCCACCCCTGCCTCCAGGGCCGAGAGTGTACACTGCTGTCTATTGAACCAACCTGGGACCAGACATGGGTGGGACCCAATGAGCCTGCTCTTTGGTGCAGTGCTGCAGCGGTCTCCAAGCTGCTCCTTCATCGGTTTGGAGGCCTGTGGTGGTGGGCGAGGCCCCTCGCAGCTGGATTTCAGTGTCTGCTGTGGGAGTGTCGATCCCCAGGGACTCTCTCTCCTAACCATTCCTCTAGCAGGGACACTTCTCTTGGGTGCCTCCCAATCTGGCTGAGCAGATCACCCTGCCTCTCTTTGAGCTGCTCCCCCACTTTGCGTGTCTCTGATCACTTTTCTGATGATTCACAATGTTCTCCTTGAGATTGTCTATCCATGGGTGAATCTCTACCCTCAACCTTTGATCCTTCCCTTGAAAATGGCAAGAGAAAGATATTTCTAATCTGTCATTTTCCTATTTCTTCAATTTCTAATTTCTTTCAAGAACAATCATATAGACATTTGGATAATTTAAATCTTTTCAGACTTAATTTTTGAAACTGTTGATTAAAATAAAATCTTCCTCCCAATCAATTTATCTAAACAACAGCTTTAATTCTATTTTAAATAATGCTCATGTCTGACATCCAGTACGTATTCAACAAATATTTGTTGGATTGATAAACAAATGCTTGTGCTCGTCAGATGTTTACAGGGTGAAAATGGTGAGTGAACACCAATGTTAATTCCATTAAATGAAATCTCACCAAAGATCTTATGGTCTAGTGATTGCCTTAGGAGAGAAGGATATGATATTAGAAATAGGAAGGAATGATTTTAGAAATGAGTCTCTGGCTTAGAGTTTCACCAGTGCAAAATATGGAAGCTCAGCTCCACATGTATCTTATTTCTTGACAGAGGGCTTTGCTCTGCCAAGGTGGTCCAGAGATGCAAGTAGCCATGTTTTGTTGCTTCACCAGGCCTTAAGTAATACTTTTTAAACTTTAAGGTGTATATAGATTGGTCTGGGAATCTTGCTAAAATGCAAATTCTGTTATTTGTTAATAAACTAGGCCTAGTGCTATGTCTTTGTTTCGTTACTTTGTTTTGTCTTAATGCAGGATGAGAGCTTGTTGAAGCTTGTTATTTAAATTTACTTAAAATATGAATTAAACATAGCTACATTTGTTACCTTCTGTTGCCTAGTTCAGTCCTTTAGTTGATTATAAAATATATAATTGTCTTATTTAGATGCTGTGGAAATAGACAACCATTAATGATTAGTAAATCTAGTCCATGTGCTGTCCTCCAGGGCCTGTAGATAGGCTTATGTACCATTTCAAATCCCTCTGTGTGACTTATTTGTTAAACAGAATTGTTTTCTTCTGTAGCTCAAGGTATTGATATTTTGTGTCAGCCTCTTCTTCCACCATAATTCCTTCTTCCTTACTCTGGATTGACTGCCAAGTTCATTGCTATTTCATTTTCTCTGACTTTTAAAATGCTAATGTCTGTTAAATTTTATTTCTTCCTAGAGGAAAAAAGGAAATTAAACATGAACCATGGTGCACTTGAACACAATACATGCTACTGTTGTAGATTGAATAAATACATGCTGAAGTCTTCAAGTATGTCTATAGTTTGGTTTATTTGAGTTCATTTATATTCTTGCTCTTCCAAATTAATTTGGTTTAAAAAGCAGTTTCTACCATCATGGGTATTTTTACCAGCTGGGTATCTTACAGTGGAAAAGTGACCACTGCACAGAGGGTTTAATAGCTGGCCACGTAGGTGACCAAGTGACAAATGTCTGCAGGAAAATAATTATACTGCAATAGATCCATTTGTAAGGGTAAGAATTTAAATTGGCCTTTATTATAGGAAATCAATTGCATTTAGAGAGCTATCTTTTAGGCCTCTGTTAATATTTCTTTCTCTGACACATTTCTTTCTTAATGACATCAGCTTTGTGTGAATTTGTTACTTGAATGCTCAACTAGAATTAGTATTAAACCATTATTGAAATATGAAGAAATCCATGGATCTTCTTTAAGAAGAATGCACACATGTCGATAAACTCAACTTTTCAAATGTAATTGCAGGGAATTTACAGAACTCTAAAGAAAGATTAACTCTGGCTAAGAAGAGAAAGGAATATGAAAGAAGGCTAAGGGAGGGAGGGAAAGGTATCTCTAATGAACAAAAATCAGGAATGAAAAGGAAATAACCAAAAGCTCAAGGTACAGACTGTGTTCTTTGGATTATCAATTCATAGCCACACATGCTTTAGAGATAGGTAACTTCTCTGGCAATTTTATGGTATTACTTAAAGATCAGTGGCTAAGTGGGAAAGATAAGGGAAATTTTATAGCTTGTGCCAAGACAAATGTTAACATAAAAGTTCAGCTATAACAGTTAAAAACTTTTTCTCAGATAAAAAGTAGGCTGTGAAAATATTTACATACATAAATGTTTGTTTCAGTGGTACAATGGTGGAAAACTGTAAATACCCTGAATTCAACAATAGAGCATAGATCAATTAAATATGAGCATTTTGTTAATACAGACCATGTAATCATTAAAAACGTTATATGCAAATAAATGTGCCTGAAATCTCAATGTACATGTGAAACACTGGTATGCTGGTAAGATTTTTTTTTTTTTTTGCAGTTTTTGGCCAGTGCTGGGTCTGAACCTATATCCTCCGGCAAATGGGGCTGGCACCCTACTCCTTTGAGCCACAGGTGCCACCCCTGATAAGATTTCAAACACTGTCTCTCTGAAAAAATTTTTTGATTGTTAATATTTGAAGATTTTATTATTAATTATTTTATTTTTTGAGACAGAGCCTCAAGCTGTCACCCTAGGTAGAGTGCAGTGGCATCACAGCTCACAGCAACCTCCAATTCCTGGGCTCAAGCGAGTCTCTTGCCTCCACCTCCCAAGTAGCTGGGACTATAGGCGCCTGCCACAACACCCGGCCATTTTTTGGTTGCAGCCGTCATTGTTGTTTGGCGGGCCCAGGCTGGATTCGAACCCGCCAGCTCAGGTGTACGTGGCTGGTGCCTTAGCCTGTTGAGCCACAGGCACCGAGCCAATATTTGAAGATTTTAATGATGTAAATATTCTACCATAGCTGATTTGAAGCTGCCAATGTGATGCCACTGAAGGCAGAGTTGGGAAGAAATGTGCAAAATTGGCCCTCTTGTCAACATCAGTACCTCACTGAATTATGAATCACTAGGTCTGAGATAAAGCCTGAGACCTTTTTTATCTAAAACACTTCTAGGTCATACTGCTGCTGCTGTTCTGGGAGGAACAACTGGAGCAGGAAGGTGGTAGAATAATCTTTTGATTTAAAGAAAAAAAGTGTTCTAATACATGCTTGTACGGCAGAAAACAAAACAAAATAAAAACATTTATGTAAATTGTCAGGCAATTTCTCCAAGTTATATCTAAAATATATTGTATCATATATACATATATAAACGTACCTAACATTTCTATGTGCAATCAGTTGATACACGCATAGTCTGTAAGGTTTCTCCCCCCAAATCTGCTCTTCCTTTCCAATTTGGGTTTTATTTTGTATTCATGATATGGTTGAGAATTCTAAGAGCCTTGGAAGATTTTGTCAGTTGTATTTTTTTGGTGTTTAATAAACATATTTATATATCCCTCTGATAGGCAAATCAGTTCTTGGTCTTGACTAAAATTTAGCTTCAGCAAGTACATTACAAAACTGAAAATGCTGCCTTAAAATATAATGGCTGTGGTTGGGTGGTGAGATTGGGAGCATTTCCTTTGAACTTGTCTGTATATTTTATTTTTCTGTGAATATATCAATTTTATAACAATTACTAAAAAAGAACATAGTTTTTACACTTTTCACTTTTCAAACTTATTGGATCAGTTGTTTTTATAACTAGCTTGAGTCTTGTCACTTGCCCCCCTCTTTATACCACAGTAAGGAAAGTTCAGTATAAATATTATGTTTAAAGACTTTAATAAATGAAAGTCAGACAATGGAACTTGGAAATTTTTGTTATCTATGTATAATAATGGCTTTTCTTGTTGGATGCAAATATTGTTTGCTTTACTGAAAATTCTAAAACATTTGTAGCCTTTGGTTTGTTTCTACCTGTGGTTACCTCTGTCTTTTTTTCCTCCAATTTAAACAAATGCAAAAGTAATACTTTTCCCCATAGTTGGGGAACTGATGGGGAAAAGGGCCAGCTGTAGGTTATACCCCTGTACAGAATGAGGGGCGGCATCTTAGCTGACAGGTTGAGCACTCTGGAAGCTGTTGAAATGAACATACAGGCAGGGCAACATTTAGTGTCAAAATATCATTTGGCACCATGGATTCTAATCCCCCATCAGACGTCTGGATCAGAACTCTAGGTGGTAAGTGGGGCTCTAGAAAGAATACAGTTTTCGGATCCTGGTTTCAGAGATGTTGTTCTGGGTATTTTATAGAATCAAGGATTTCTATTTGGGTATTTTATAGAATCAAGGATTTCTATTCACTTAATATGTAGACTTTCCAAACAGGTGAGTCTTTTCTCTACCTAATATCAGTGAAAAGACTGTATGAGAGTAACAGGCACAAGAAAAGGAATAGGAGAGTACTCTAGTGGCTTTTTGATTTCAAATGTAAGATTTGGGATGGAATAGAAGTGGGGGCAATAGATACCCAATCCTGAGTATTGGGTTGGTATTAGGTTGCATTTGGTTTTAGAATGTTCTGCTTGGAGTGGTGGTGAGAGGTTTGTGCTTGCAGGGAAGAAGTATAAAGATAGAAGCTGATGATAAAAATAGATTAGGGTTGAGTTTTTCAGTATAGTCCTAAAATCACTGCATTTTAATCATTTTGAAGGCTTATTAAATACGTAGATTTTTAGGCTTCTAAAGTGTTTACGTCAATGAATCTGCATGGCTGTGAAGCATCTCAAGTGTGATTTTTTTTTTTTTTTTTTTTTTTTTTCACCATTGAGCCTAACAACTACCAAATAGCATGGCACTCAACTCAAGATCAGCCTCTGGCTCAGAAGCTCCCCTGATACCCTCATCCTTTATTATTCAGCTCAAATGCTATCAGTTTTGCAAGGTGATCCTTAATCTTCCAGTGTGAAATGAATCACATAGTCTTTGATTTTCCCCCCCTCCCCATGGTACTTTCCTTTACTGTGTTTTGAAAAAGTAAATATCCTTATGCTATAGTTATTTGTATGTATGTGTCTGCTAGTATTGGGGGAGGGGCAACGGGTTAAGAACCAGTCTGCCTGGATTTAAGGCTCAGTTCTGTTTCTACCAGCTGTATAACTTCAACCAATTGTTTATGTGTTTTTAATGTCTTGCTTTACTTATCTGTAAAACAGTTAATTGTGAGAATTAAGTGAATTAATGTAGGTAAAGCACTTCACCATGTATGGTGAACCCTGTATACTCAAGAAAACTTTCCCATTATTATCTTCTAGGAAATATAGCCCATCTTGTTTTTGTCATACATGTAGTGCAGAAGTAGGAGCTCAAGAAAATTTGTTGAAGTAAATTGAATTCATGTCACGAGACAGCTATAAGATCAGACAGAACAATATCCAAGTGGGAAAGAAACACTGCTCTCTGGAAGAAATACATGAAAACACATAATGTAATATTTATGGTTTTGGATTTAGGAGTATGAAGGTGAGGAGATTTAATTAAAGATATCATATAGAGAAACCAGGGTTAGAGAACTGCCAGAGTTTTTAAAACAAACTCTGAAGTCTAATCAATATGCCTGTCGTGTGTGTCCTGGGGAACATAACTGCTGCTTGTTCAATGACCTACTTCCTTCACGATGTTTTAAAAAGCAGGGCTTGCTTTAGAAGAAGTACAGCACATAAGTGAATTTGGAACTATCAGGCAATGTTCCATTTCCCATTTGGTTTTAGGATTCTATTGTATGGGACCACAGTTTTCAAGTAGTAGACACTTACTGAATAGTAATAAAAGTGCCCACCCAATCTCTAGCACACATAGGCTATGTTTGATAATCAGATTTGTGAGTATATAAATACTACAAAAGTTTTAATTTTGTTTTCTTTGTCTACTTAATTTACTTCTGCCTGTTTCCACAAAGGATTTGTAGTCATTACGTAGCTATTTTGATAAAAAGCAATCTTTTCCAAGCTCTTAATAGCTTCAAAAAACATTTTACAAGTAGATCCATTTGTATTTTTATAATCCCAGTTACCTAAATCTTAGCATGCAAAATACTTTTAAAATTATACTTATTGCAACTTATCAAAAAGCTGAATATAAAATCTTGTGTCATTGTACATGCATAATTTTATGTATTAATGAAAAAATTAAGGCTATTTTCAACAACAAACATATAGTTTACTGATTAAGAGTCATTCATATAAGTTTTGGGGAACCAGTAGGTAATTTTGCTTTGTTGGCATGTTTTAAGCTGAGAGAAAGTGTTCATTAGAAAATTTATAAGAGATTTCCATGTTGTTTGAAATATTCTCTTTGTATCATGGATAATACTCTTGTTAGACAAGACTGAGAGTGAAAGCACTTGAATCCTACAACAAAATGTTCTTTGCAGATTAAATTTTAAGACTTCAGGACACAATTATAGCAAAATGTTCTAATGAAACTATATTAAAGTTTCAGCTTATGCTGCAGCATGTAGGCACAGGTGGCCTGGCTTATAGCAGAGGCTCTACTTGTTATTTTCCAGGCCTGTTCTCTTTTCCAACAAAGAGTCAAAAGAGCACTAGTCCTCCCCAGAAAGTTCTCAAAGCCATGTCTCCAGTTAAAACCAGTAACTCTGCTCTGGCTTCTAGTCATGCTGGAGTAAGAGGGATCAGATTTGGCATGTTGCCTGAAAAAATTTACAAAATGAGCAAAACATATAGAACAATTTTCCCATTGAGCAGTAGGCAACAAAAGACTAATCTGGCAGAATGGAAACAGGTGAGATGAGCCTTTGAGTCTCCAATTTACTTCCTGAGAGAGTTTACTGGCTCCAGAGCAGGAAAGACAAACCAATGTAATACCTGGACAGATCTTTGAGTTAAGGAATTGTGGAATGTCAAGGCAGCTAGAATTCACACGGGTAGAGTCCTAGGGAAGAGATATAATTGCACAGATCTAATTCCAAGGACTCCCCTTGAGTGTTCAGCTCAGTACTGAGCAGTGGTTCTGTGTGAGAAAATGACCCAATCCAGGAAAAGAACCACGGGGAAGGAGTTAGTAGAACAATCACTGGTAGTTACAGAGAGTTGGGAATCATTTGGATCTCACCAGCCAAAGAAAACATATATGGGCATCAGGTGGACACTTAAAGGATAATACCTCAGTAATGGGGCAAAATTAACCCTGGACCAAGGGCTGTACTGTTCTGATAAGCCCTAAAAACAAAACTCAAAGGGATAAAACTTTCCAACTATCAAAATATCCAGAACACAACAAGGTAAAATTCACAATATCTGGCTTGTAAAGAATCAAAAAAATATAATTCATAATTAAAAGAAAAATAAATCAATTGAAACAGATCTAGAAATGACATAGATGATAAAATTAGAAATTAGTAGATAAGAACGTTAAATTCAGCTGCTCTGGAGGATCCATGTGCTATTGCTAAGGTACCGCTGATGAATCTATGACCCGGAGGGCACGTATTAATACCACAAGTAACGAAAGAACCTAGTCTGCAACATTGTGGGAGGACATGAAGAAGCAGTCCTTTGAGGGAATAAACCAAAACCTACCAAAACATAAACAAGTTGAAATCAATAGGCTATCCCTTAAAAATGATGTACCCTAAGCAAAACTTAAAAAGAACAAAAAGAGAAAAGAGTACTTAAATGAAGATGTGAATAGATTCATGGAATGCCTAAGGTAACTCACAGATGGTTCACAATGGGGAGATTATAGCAGCAGACAGACATTCAGGAAATAAGGGAAGAAACTGCAGTTGCTTTAAAGAAAGACTGTTGAAGGGAAGGAAGATGATTAAAAAGACAAGCAGCAAAGAAAAATGGAATGGTGTGTTTCCACTGTAGCAAACCTGGTCATGAAATTGCAGATTGTCCAGCCACCCTTGGAAATCAAGACATGGGCACTGGAATATGTTAATGGTGTGGGTTCACAGACCATGAAATAACCAAGTGTAATGCTAAAGTAGACCCAGCTGCTGATGCATTTCCTTTTGCAAAATATTTTGTTTGTAGGAAAATGGGACACCTGTCTAGATCTTGTCCTGATAATCCCAAAGGACTCTATGCTGATGGTGGTGGTTACAGACTTTGTGGCTCCATGAGACATTTAAAGAAAGATTGCCCTGACAGAAATCAGATAGAATGGTCACAGTTGGTCACAGGGCAAAGGGAATGAGTGCAGACTATGAAGAAATTTTGGATGTACCTAAACCATAGACATCCAAATCAAAGATACCTAAAATCATTAATTTTTGATAATGACTAATACCATTGTTAGTCACCAGCTCATTGCTACTTTCTAAGGGGGCCTCCTTTCCTAACTAGAGCTAGGCTCCTTGGAGTCAAACTTTTATTGTAGATTATCTAGGAGTACTCAAAAACAGTTGTCTGCATTCTCTCCATCGAAGAGTACTTCTATCACTATTTGGAGAAAAATTACTGAAAAAAGAATGAGGTGATTAAATTGGATTTTCTAAAATAACTTTTTTTTTAATTGTTGGGGATTCATTCAGGGTACAAGAAAACAGGTTACACTTATTGCATTTGTTAGGTAAAGTCCCTCTTAAAATCGTCTTGCCACCAAGAGGTGTGGCACACACCAAGACCGACCTTCTTCCTTCCCTCCTTCCCTCTCTAAAAGAACATATTTTAACAGAACTTACAGATATAAGTTCCAACTATCAGCTATGTCCTAGGCATAGCTATCCGTAACTAAGTGGTTATGTACCTGATTGTAACAATCATCTTTTTTAAAAGTAAAACTATGCATAAATGTAAACCACCCCTAATGAAGGGAACTGCTTGTTTTTGGAAATGAATTTTCAGTTACATTGTTTTCTTGGTTAAAAGTAATAATGTTATTAGAAATTTCTAAGTTGCCACAAAGTTTGTATTTTTCAAGTACTGCATAAAACACACTTGCTGTTAAAAAAAAAATCAAAACAACTCTATACTGTATGCTCAAAGTACAAGAAAACATGAGCATTTTAAGGAAATGTGAAAAATGCTCCAATAAAACTTCTAGAGATAAAAATATAAGGTCTGAAAACAGTGGATTAACAGCAGATTAGTTACTACAGAAAAAAGATTAACACACGTTAAGAAAGTGTAATAGGCACTATCCAAAATGAAACACAGGGAGAAAATGACTGGGGGAAAAAACCCACCAGAAACAAAACGGAGAATCAGTGAGTTGCAGAATAATTCCAAGTGGCCTAATATGTGGGAAATTAGAATCTCCAAAAGGAGAGGGAAACTGTGACAGAAAAAAACAAAAACAAAATTGTAGCAATAATGGCTAAAAATTTCTGTCAAAATAGAAGCGTAATAAACCTTAAGCATAAGAAACATGAAGAATATTTATCCCAGGCCCATCATAATCAAAATGCTTAAGAGTGATAATAAAGTGAAAGTAGGAAATGTAGCTGAAGTGGGATAAGGCATGCATCCTAGTGGTATAAAGAAATGAAGTAAACAAAATAGTGAAATTTCTTCTAGAAATGATGCAAGGTAGGAGACAATGTAGTGACATCTTTAAGGTACTAAAAAAAGAATCTGTCAACCTCATACATATACCCAGCAATAATATATATATTTTTTAATTTTATTAAATCATAATTGTGTACATTAGTTCAATCATATGATAGAATGTGCTTCATATACAATCAGAAATATTTTTATCATACTGTTAGAGATAGCCTTCATAGCATTTTCTTGATCACTATATAAAGACATTAATACTCTACATTTAATAAGTTTCACCAATACTCTGCTAAGATGCACCGTAGGTGTGATCCCACTAATTGCCCTCCCTCCACCCATCCTCTCCCTCCCCTCCCCTCCCCTCCCTTTCCCTTTTCCCTGTATTCTTGTGCTATAATTGGGTTTTAGCCTTCATATGAAAGCTATAAATTAGCTTCATATTAGGGCTGAGTACATTGGATACTTTTCTTCCATTCTTGAGACACTTTGCTAAGAAGAATATGTTCCAGCTCCATCCATGTAAACACAAAAGAGGTAAAGTCTCCATCT
>CAUYON010166358.1:0-15719 GCA_963573935.1 Arctocebus calabarensis
AGCCATTAAAAAAAATGGAGACTTTATAGCCTTTATATTAACCTGGATGGAAGTGGAACACATTATTCTTAGTAAAGCATCACAAGAATGGAGAAGCATGAATCCCATGTACTCTGTTTTGATATGAGGACAATTAATGACCCAGTACACAGTGGAGGGTGGGGGAAGGGGAGAGCAGAGAGAGAGAGAGAGAGAAGGAGGGAGGGGGTGGGGGAAAGAAAGAGCAGAGAGAGGGAAAGAGGGAGGAGGGTAGGAGAAAAGAGCAGAGAGGGAAGGAAGGAGGGGAGTGGGGTCTCAGCGTGTGCCACACCTTTTAGGCAAGACACAATTATAAGAGGGACTATACCTAACAAATGCAATCAGTGTAACCTGGTTTCTTGTACCCTCCAACAATAAAAAAAATAAAATTAGGGCCACCTGTCTAAAAACCATCATTACAGATTCAGCGGGTAGAAATTTCCTTGAATGTGAAAGTTTCCGGACTGCTATGTTGCCTTCCTTTTCTCCTTCTCCTGTTACTACTTCTCCTCTCATCTCTGCTCCTGATTTTATTACCATTAAATATCAGTAGCACACAGTAGCCCTCATCTTTAGCAGACTTTGTGGGCAAATTGTTTGATGCTACCCTATTAGTTCTTGTGGTTTCTTCCTTGAGTATCCCAATGTTTTCCCAGCTATCTTCTAAAAGTGAGCCAAGCAAATTTGCTGGCAATAAAAATTTCTTCTTTTGATGTCTTGGAGCAGCTATTTTTCAATACAGACGAATGATGCCTTTGTAAGAGTGTTGCCTAATTAAAGTAGGTATGGATTTACTTCGTCTATCCCTGCATCCATAAAGAGCAAAAGTTTTCACTTTACTCTCAGCACAAATCAACATAAAAGTAGCTTCATTTTTCCTGTTACCTATGATGAAAGTCATAGGCAGTCACCATGGTGAGATTTAGCCAGTCCTGAGGGGGTCATATTTATAATCGTAAAGGTCATAAAAGCCGGGTTCTAAATTGAAGCCAGTGTGAGTGAGAAGCCATCTGTATCCTCTTACCAGTGTTTGTTATGAAGATTTAGAGCATAAAGTACTTAAAAACTGCAAAACCTTATACAAATGGGAGGAATTATTGTAATCCAAACCTGAATAATATACATCAAAGACAAACAAACCAAACAGCGCTAATGCGTTCCTCACACAAGTCTGTGTGGTTGGAATTGGAAGCATTTCTTTTCCCTAAAAATCACAGGCTTCTTACTGATTTAAAGTATTGCGGTCATTGTAAAGCAGCAGCACAAGTGAATGATCCATCCCATGACTGGGAAAGGAGCCATTCTTCCTCCAGCCTCCTCCCTTGACCCCTCCACTCCTATGTGTTACTCACTGTCTGCCTCCCTGGCATTTCACACGGATCACTATCTGCCACTTGGGAATGACATCTCTTGCCTCAGAGTTTTCAGGCTTGAAAAACTCTGACAGACACCTACGAAAGCACAAAACAGCACTGTACCACTTGAATCTGAACCAGCCCTCCCCCCTCAGTGGCAGTCTGTTAAATAAAAAAATTTTTCCTTCCCAAAAGCTTTCAAAAGATCAGCGTTCCTTTTATTTAGGTACAAAAGAAAGAAAAGAAAACCCAATTATCTTGTCGTAAAAAAGGCAATTTGAAATTCTAGTCACATCCTGAAAAGAGTCAAGAGATCATTTTTCCACAGGACCCCCCATACTAATGTCCTGTGTGACTCTCCGGAAGGCTTCAAGGCAGTAGAATGCTTCAGAAATTCAATCTGGGCTTTGCTTCCCTGTCTACTCCTATAGTGCCAAATAAGCTTTGAGAAATGGAATCTTGAAACAATTGTCAAGCTATTTCTCACTTCCTTAAATTTCTGAAGATTAACGTAAGATGGGGATGTTGGATACATTCATATATGTTCATAAAATAATGTCTATTTAATCCAAACCACATAGGTTGTCCCCTTCTTTTAGCTGATTACAGTTTGCTTCTAGTGTTTCTTATATTATTAGAATGACAATGACAACCACAGGAATTTTCATTAGAATAAATATGATCTATGCCCTCAATAGTTCACAATGACAGCTAAAATAAGAAAAAAATAGAGAAGAGTTAAATCTGTTTCCCTTGGCTGGGCATGGTGGCTCACACCTGTAATCCTAGCACTCTGTGAGGCCAAGGAGGGAGGATCTCTTGAGGTGAGGAGTTCGAAACTCCGACTCTACTAAAAATAGAAAAACTAGCCATTGTGGCAAGCACCTGTAGTCCCAGATACATGGGAGGATGAAGCAAGATGATCACTTGAGCCCAAGAGTTTAAGGTTGCTGTGAGCTCTGATGATGCCACAGCACTCTACTGAGGGCAGTAGAGTGAGACACTGTCTCTGGGGGTAGGTGGGATGGGGGGAGAAAGAAAATAAATATGTTTTCCTTGGGCCATACCATGATTCATACTTATGCTTGTTTCCATTGTTAGTTACTTGAAAGATGCTTTATTGATCTTTTGAGTCTCCATCAAAGACCAAACTAGAAAAAATGGACCTTTAGACCTGATTTTGGTATGATGTTTCATAGTTTACAAAATATCTTTGTGTTCATGATTTCTTTTCATTTGTTGAATACTTTTATTGTAGTTGAAGAATTGAGTCTCAGAGAGTTCAAGTGACCTAACAAGGAAGCAGTAATGCTTTTGTGTGACTTTTTATCACCCTACATTTCCCTAGGTTGGCAATAAGATGTAAGGAATGTTAATATAAGAAATACTCACATATAAAGAATATAAATAAGACAATTAGACAAAATACATATAAAAGACTTCCAGATTTTAGATTATGTACATACACTTACAAATATACAAATATCATTCTTTATAATTTTTTCAAATTTATAATCTTCTTCTATTTTTCTTCTAATGAGTCTGATGGTATTAAATTAAAAGCTAAACAAACAACCTGGTCTTTGTACCCTCAATTAATCTCCAACAATAAAAAAAAAAACTAAACAAACATAATTTAAATTAATATGTGTTTCTGTTGATTCATTTATGGTGGTGTTAACACTAGAGCTGCCTGTTGGCTATCTTCTCACACATAATAATTATTATTTACTGATGGCAAAGCTCTGTGGATGTGACCAAAGTGCCAGTGACATAAAGAAAAGCCTGTTTAAATGATCTGCAAAGCAGGGCCACAGCTGTAACTTTGCCCTGGCAGAGTCTGTCAAGTAAATAGCATGATCTTTTCAAACACAGCCATATTATTTTCTTCCTGGCATTTGTAATTTGTTAAAACTCTCAGTGTGCATGCCTTTCTTCCTAATAACAATGGCAAATGGCCAATCTCTGTACTTATCTCTTGCACACACATTACTTCTATGTATATTTGATCTAGCTTTTATATTTGAAGGAGCTATATGTATAGAAGAATGTACCTAGCTACAAATTTTAAACAGTATTCTGTGACTGGCATGATATACCTTATAACTCAGTGATATAACATTCAAAAACACCAAATAAAACAATTTCGTTCAGAGATGACATAAAAGTAGCCCATGATCAACTGCTGGCTCTGCTTAGAGGAAAAAAAATTCATGTTGCCTCAAATTTGCTGATATTTGGCTTTGTAAGATGTACTACATCTGGTATTTATTGGCTTAGTCTTATTGCTAGAGCCTGAAAAACATCTGTCTGGGATCCCAACCATTGTTTGCCAATTTATTAGTACCTTGGTAGATAGCTAACAGTTTTCTAATTTAGAAATTATGGCTGGATTTTTAGCAACTTTTATTAATAATTTAAAGATTACATACTAAAACAAGAACTACCCCACATCGCTGCTAACAAAATTTATCTTTATTTTCATCCCCTAGGCATGATCACTTTTTTCTTCATATTATTATATAATCTCAGAGTTTAAAGAAATCTTAAAGGTTATTAAAGCCAGCCACTCATTCCAAATAATTTATTGCATGGGTTAAGGATCAGAGATCTAGGAACAGATTCCATGGGGTCTGAACTCATTTTCATGTTTACCACCTATCCAATACTGGGCAAGACTTTTAGTCTCTCTAAGTGTCTGTTTTATTTGCTCGATGGGGATGAAAGAGAATGTCCTTCACTGGGTTGCAAAGATTAAATGAGATAGTACATGGCCCAGTGCATGCTCATAGTGGGTGCTCAAGAAATACTGAGCTCTTCAGTTTCTCCAGCCTTAGAGAATCCTATAGCATTCCCAAGCACTAGGATTCAGCAGAGGTTTGGGTTGAAAACCTCTGATGACAAAGAATTTCCACCTCTTAAGAAATCCCTATCATAATTTTGAATCACTCTGATGCTTAAAACTTCTACCAGTTTATCGCTCTCTTCCCGTTGCCCTGATTATAATTCCTTGGGCCTTGGGAGGAGGGTAGAGAAATAATCCCTATTTCAAGTAATAAGCAATCTTTCTTTTTTTTTGAGACAGAGCCTCCGAGCTGTCACCCTGGATAGAGTGCTATGGCACTCACAGCAACCTCCAATTCCTGGGCTAAAGCGACTCTCTCGCCTCCACCTCCCAAGTAGCTGGGACTACAGGTGCCTGCCACAACCCCTGGCCATTTTTTGGTTGCAGCCATCATTGTTGTTTGGTGGGCCCAGGCTGGATTCGAACCCGCCAGCTCAGGTGTACGTGGCTGGCGCCTTAGCCCGTTGAGCCACAGGCGCCAAGCCTTTTATTTTTTATTGTTGGGGATTCACTGAGGGTACAAGAAACCAGGTTACACTGATTGCATTTGTTAGGTAAAGTCCCTCTTACAATTGTGTTTTGCCCCCAGTAGGTGTGGCTCACACCAAGACCCACCCCCTTCACTCCTTCCCTCTCTGTGATCTTCCTTTACCCACCCCTCCCTCAGTCTTTCAATAAGCAATCTTTTAAATGTTTTAAAACAAACTAAGTAAGCCCTTTTTTTCCCTTCTGTGAATCTTTCTTCCCCAGGTGAAATATTCCCAAATCTTCCCTTTATATGCCATGTTTTCCAAGTCCATTTATCACCACCATGATTATTCCCCTAAAAATCTCTTTTAGTTTATTTCCACACAACATGGAATAAATGTAATACCTAAAGCTGAAATAGCCCAGGTGAAGACTAAGAAGTTAAAAGTGTATGAAAGTCCAATTTGGATGACAGTTTTATTTTTTCATTTCCAATCTTTATACATCTTATTTCTTTTTCTTTTCTTGCCTGATTCAGTGCTGAGGAAGAGCAGTAGTAGATATCCTTGTTTCTTGTTTTTAAAAGTAATGTTTCTAACACTGAATTCTGTATCGGCAAGCCCTCTTTTGTGTCAAGAAAATTTTAGCTAAACTTGTGCTAATCCCATTGGAAATGGAGGTGTAGTTATAAAAGGTATAGAGGTTTTCTGAGAGATGTTTAATTGTAACATCTGTGATATCTGCATCAGACAACCTCAAGCTAACTTACCAGTCTAAATAAAACAAACTGTAGAAGCTGTACTTTATATATGCCTATTGCTCTATGAAAATTTGTCTGTTTTATCTTGAGCATGGGGGAGTATTTTTATTGCACAGTCTGCCCAACAATTGTTCAAATATTAGGCAATAAAATAAATAAGCTCAAGCATATTTAAATCAAGCACACTGATCACTTTGACAGTGGTATAGGTCTGTAGCTTCCCTGGTTCTAGACCCTAATCATTATTAACCAAGCCCCAAATCTAAGTAGTTTTTTTGGCACCCAAAGCACATTGGTGTTGGCAACCTCAAAGCTTCCCCAGCTAGAGGTTATCTAATTGGTGTTCTGAATCTAAGAGCTGGTTTTTAGCTTATATATATTAAATACTATAAGATAGAATATATAGGTAAATGGCTATATAATTTGAGGCTGAGTATGACATGAAAGGCAAAAATAATAAAGTGATTGATATATTTGATGTCTTAAAAATGAAAATCTTCTAAGTACCAAAAAAAAGAAAATCTAAAACCAAAAGGCAAATGACAAACTTGAAAGAAATATTTGCAATATGTATTTCAGAAAATGTTAATGTGCTTGACAAATAAAAGCTCTTATGAAACATTCAATATATATCCTAGCTGAAAAATAAACAAAAGACATGAACATAGATGCTTCAAATGAGAAATGCAAATGGTCAATACACATAGGAAAAAATGTTTAGCCTCACTAGAATTTAAAGAAAGGCAAGATAAAGCAAGATTCTAATTTATGCCTATAAAATTGGCAGAATTTTGAAAATCACAATATCCAACGCTCAAGTGACAGGAAAATGGGCCACAATTTTCAGACATTGCCAGGAGTTTATCAGAAAGAAGTAACTATAAAATTTTTCCATAAAAATGTTATTGCTAAGCTTCAAAACAGAAAAAAAGTGGAAGGTAGCATTCTAATTACCTATGCATAGCATATTGTTTCAATAAATAATAGAGTAGTTGTATAATTGAAGGAATAACACTTAATGATTTAGGAAAGTATTTATGATTTAAGCAAACAAATTTTTTTAATAGTATTACAGTATGATCCTAAGATTGCTTAAATAAATTAAGGTATATTAAAATAATACTGTGAATAATATTTAATGATTTAGAAAATAGGATTAAATTATGATCATATTATATTTTTCACAAAAAATATAGACTATAGAAAAGAAATTTTTAAATATTTGGCTCAAAAAAGAACATATTATCTTTGTTATAAAAATTGTTTTTTTTAATGTTATCTTGTTAGCCATTGTTCCAGCTTGTACGCTCCTGTTAAACAACATTTTTCATCAATGAATTTGATAAGCATGCCTTCAACAAATGTGATCATAAAAGCATGAAGTAGAACAGTGTCAAGGGGGGAAGCTTACATCAAAAAAAAGTAGGGGAGGAGACAACATCAAAAAACCTTCCCTCCAGGTGGAAGCAATTCATTAATTAGTATCCTTTGGATACATTCACGTAATAAGTTTCTAATTCAATGATTTACATTAACATTTAGTGCAAATTTCTCAGTCTTGTCCATAAGGTATTACATGTCTCAATGAAATACTTGCTTAAGCTAAAATACACATTCAGTTATGTTTCCCTAAGAGATTAGTTACTTTTGATTGCAAGGAAGAGAAAATCATTCAGTTCACCTTAACAAATGGATACAGATTGCACATGCTATACCTAGAAAAAAAAATAGCTCCTAATAGCCAAGGTAGTTCTGGAGAAAGTCTACTCTCCATCTCTATTTATTGCCTGCATGGTGCCTCCCTCAAGCACCTGCTTCTGGTTCAGGATTTACTTTGCTCTCCTTTTATTACTAATAGACTAGTCCCTTTTACATTGTCCTACTCCAAATCATACAGAGCCACTACTGCGCAAAGATTAGCCCAACCCTGCTTCCCTGAGCAGACTGATACGACACGTCCCACTAATCTGCTAATTTTGGCAAACAAAAAAGTAAGGTTAGAATGACATAATTTGTTCATGGTAAACACCCTCTGCTTCATAATCACTAATTCTAATTCTAAATATATTCATAGGCCAAAGCATGGGAGGAAAAAAAGAAAGAGAAAAATATAGCTAGTTGCGGTGGCTCACACATATAATCTTAGCATTCTGGGAGGAAGCGGCGGGTGGATCCCTTTATCTGAGGAGTTTAAAATCAGGCTGAGCAAGAGTGAGATCCCATCTTTACTAAAAACAGAAAAAGCTAGCCCAGCGTTGTGGCAGGCGCCTATAGTCCTATCTACTTGTGAGGCTGAGACAAGAGGATCACTTTGAGCCCAAAAGTTTGAGGTTTGCTGTGAGTTATGATGATGCCATGGCACTCTACCCAAGGTGACTGAGTGAGACTCTATCTCAAAAAAAAAAAAAAGAAAAAAGATAGAAAATGCATTTTATTTTATTTTATTTATTTTTTGTAGAGACAGAGTCTCACTTTATTGCCCTTGGTAGACTGCCATGGCGTCACACTGCTCATAGCAACCTCCAACTCCTGGGCTTAGGCGATTCTTTTGCCTCAGGCTACCGAGTATCTGGAACTACAGGCGCCCGCCACAAGGCCCAGCTATTTTTTTGTTTTGCAGTTCGCCAGGGCTGGGTTTGAACCTGCCACCCTCAATATATGGGGCCAACACCCTACTCGCTGAGCCACAGGTGCTGCCCAGAAAATGCATTTTAAATTTTAAATGCATAAGAGACATTGTCATGAAAATGTAAAGAATATAAAATGTAACAAAAAGGGCTAATTTTAGAGTACCTGGAGCTCCAGAACAGAAAAAGAGAAAATGGGGGAAACAGCAATATTTGAATAGATAATGGCCAAGATTTTTCTAAAATTCCAAAGTATTTCAAGCCATGCGAAGTGCTATCCAGTTTATGAGATTTGCATTAAAAAAAATTAAAAGTGTATATCTAGGCTCGGCACCTGTGGCTCAATGGGCTAAGGCTCCAGACATGCACACCTGAGCTGGCAGGTTCGAGTCCAGTCCGGGCCCACCAAACAATAATGACGGCTACAACCAAAAAATGGCCGGGCGTTGTGGCGGACGCCTGTAGTCCCAGCTACTTGGGAGGCTGAGGCAGGAGACTCGCTTGAGCCCAGGAATTGGAGGTTGCTGTGAGCTGTGATGCTACAGCACTCTATCCAGGGTGACAGCTTGAGACTCTGTCTAAAAAAAAACAAAAAAACTGTACATCTAGATATACCATAATCAAACTCTTAAAACTAAAGACAAAGTAGGTCAGTTATAGTGGCTTACACCTATAATCCTAGCACCCTGGGAGGCCAAGGCAGGCAGATTGCTTGAACTCAGGAGTTTGAGACCAGCCTGAGCAACATTGAGACCCTGCCTCTTATAAAAATAGAAAAACTAGCTAGGCTAATGGTGTGCGCCTATAGTCCTAGCTACTCAGGAGGCTGAAACAAAAGGATTGCTCAGGCCCAAGAGTTTGAGGTTGCTGTGAGCTATGATGACACCTCAGCACTCTACCCAGGGCAACAGAATGAGACTCGGTCTCAAAAAAACAAAACAACAACAACAACAACAACAACAACAACAAAAAAGACAAAGCAAAAAAAAATTTTTTTTTTAGACCAAGCCTTAAGTTGTCACCCTGGATGGAGTGCCGTGGCATCACAGCTCACAGCAACCTCCAATTCCTGTACTCAAGTAAGTCTCTTGCCTCTGCCTCCCAAGTAGCTGGGACTACAGGCACCCACCACAATGCCTGGCCATTTTTTGGTTGCAGCCGTCATTGTTGTTTGGTGGGCCTGGGCTGGATTCAAACCCACCAGCTCAGGTGTACGTGGAAGGCGCCTTAGCCCGTTGAGCCACAGGTGCTGAGCCAAAGCAAAATTTTTTAAGTACCCAGAGAAAACATACATTATCTTCAAAGGAACAAGAATAAGAGTGACAGCTGACTTTTCTCAGAAACAAGAAAACAGAGGCAGTGGTATGTCACCTTTAAGGAAGTGAAAGAAAACAATTGTCCTCCTAGAATTCCATACACAGCAAAATATCCTTCAAAAATTAAAGTAAAATAAAGACATTCCAGACAAAAAAATCCTAAAACACAAAACAAAATAATACAAAACCTAAAATACCCCTGAGAGTTTCTATTGTTAGTAAATTGATAATGAAACAAGGAGAAATACAATCCCAGAGAGAAGCAGAGAAGTACAGGAAGAAATAAAGAGCAACAGAAAGAATAAAAATCTGGCTAAATATAAATGAACATTAACTATATAAAACAGTAATAATTATACTTTGTGGGGTTTCATTTATATGTAGAATTAAAATATGTTAACAACATTAACACAAAAAGGTAAGTAGAATGTCCTAAAGTCTGCATGGTGTCTTGAAGGTGCTATAATATTAATTTTTGAGAGTCAAGGATATTAATCATGAGATTCAAGGATGCATTGAAATAGAAATTAGAATATATTTTTAACAAAATTATAATGAAAATACTACATACTAAAATATATAGAGTATAGTAAAAATCCTACATACTAAAATGTATAGAGTATAGTAAAAGTCAAACGAAGAAAAAGTCATAACCTTCTATATGTTTTAGAAAAAAAGTCTGAAAACCAGTGACTCCATAAACTACCCCCAAAAGTCATATCAAAAACAAACAAGTAAAAAACAAACAACAGAAAATTGAACCCCCCGAAAGTAGAAATAAGGAAATAATAAAGATTAGAAAAGAAATTAATGAAATGGAAAACAAACATATAATCAAGAAAACCAATAAACCAAATATTGGTGTTATGAAAAGACTAACACAATTAGTAAACTTCTGTTAACCCTGATCAAGGAAGCAAATAGCAACAAAAAACAGAGAAGATACAAATAGCTAATATCAAGAAGGAAAGTGGATATTGACAGATATGTTCTTAAAAAAAAAAAGAAGAAAGAAAGGGAGACATGAATATAGATCCTATCAACATCCAGAATATAATATTAGGTTAGGCGTGGTGGCTCACGCCTGTAATTCTAGCACTCTAGGAGGCTGAGGTGGATGGAGCTCTTGAGCTCATAGGTTAGAGACCAGCCTAAGCAAAAAGGGAGAAGCCATCTCTACTAAAAATAGCAAAACTGGCTTGGTACCTGTAACTCAAGTGGCTAAGGCCTTAGCCACATACACCAGAGCTGGCCATGTTCAAATCCAACTTGGGCCTGCCAAACAACAATGACAACTACAACCAAAAAATAGCCGAGTGTTGTGGCAGGTGCCTGTAGTCTCAACTACTTGGGAGGCTGAGGCAAGAGAAGAGTATAGTAAAAGTCAAACGAAGAAAAAGTCATAGCTTAAGCACAGGAGTTGGAGGTTGCTGTGAGCTGTGATGCCACAGTACTCTACTCAGGGTGACAGCTTAAGGCTCTGTCTCAAAAAAAAAAGAAAAGAAAAGAAAAACTGAGGCAAGAGGATCTCTTGAGCCCAAGAGTTGGAGGTTGCTGTAAGCTATGACACCACAGCACTCTACCCAGGGTGATAGCTTAAGACTCTGTTTCAAAAAAAAAAAAATTTAAAAAATAAATAAGCACTCTTTGGCTGAGCACGTGTAGTTCACTGGTTAGGATGTTGGCCACATGCTCCGGGGCTGGTGGGTTTGAACCCGGCCTGGGCCTGCTAAACAACAACAAAATAGCTGGATGCTGTGGCAGGCACCTTTAGTCCCAGCTACTAGGGAGGCTGAGGCAAGAGAATTGCTTGAGCCCCAGAATTGGAGGTTGCTGTGAGCGATGATGCCCCGGCACTCTGCCAGGGTGAAAAAGTAAGATGTCTGTCTTAATTTTTTAAAAAAGAACATAATACTAAGAGGAAATTATAAACAACTACATTCTAATGAAATGGACAAATTCCTAGAAATATATAACTTACCAGAGAGGGGGAAAAAGAAAATAGAAAATCTGAAGAATTCTCTATCTATAGAGAAAAACTGAATTTATAATCTTTCCATAAGGAAAGCTTTAGGCTTCAGATGGCTTTTCTGGTGAATTCTTCCAAACACCTTCCAATAGAAAAAAAATCAGTATTATAAAAACTCTTCTAGAGAAAAAAAAAAAAAAAAAACCCGAGAGAGAAAGAACACTTCCAACAAGTGAGATCAGTATGACCCTTACACCAAAAGCTGGCAAGAATATCAGTAGAAAAGGAATTTACAGGTCAATCTCTCTCATGAACATAAATACGAAAGTCCTTAATAAAATACTAGCAAGCAAGTCCTGCAGCAGTCTTTGTAATAGCCCAAACTGGAAAAAAATTTTTTCCTTCACCCTTGCATGAATAAAATTCATGGTATATTCAAACAGCAGGATACTATGCAACAATAAGTAATGAACAGGCTACTGCTACACAGCATGCATTAGCCTCATAAATATATAACATTGAGTGAAAGAAGCAAACACAAAGGTACATAACATAGGACTGCATTTGTATCAAAATAAAATCAGGCAAAATTAATCTATAGATATAGCAGTCAAGATAGTAGTGACTTTTGGAGGTGGAGAAGGATAATGAATGAAAAGGAACTCGGGGGTGCTTCTGGGGTGTTGGTAGTGTTCCATGTCCTGATCTGGATGCTGGTTACACAGGTGGATTCACTGGTCAAAATCCATGGAATTCTATGTTTACGAATTGCACATTTTTTTGTATGCATGTTATACTTCAATTAAAAGAACGTTTTCTTTTCCTTTCTTTTTTTTTAGAGACAGAGTCTTACTTTGTCGCCCTCGGTAGAGTACTGTGACATCATAGCTCACAGCAACCTCCAGCTCTTGTGCTTAGGCAATTCTCTTGCCTCAGCCTCCCCAGCAGCTGGGACTACAGGCACCCGCCAAAACGCCCAGCTATTTTTTTGTTGCAATTTGGCCAGGGCCGGGCTCGAACCCAGCACCCTTGGTTTATGGGGCCTACTCATTGAGGCACAGGTGCCACCCAAAAGAATGTTTTCTTAAAATATAAAATCATTCTAGTTTCTTGCTTAAATTGATATCAATCTCACCAGTCTGTGTTATTCAGAATTGATTGCCCAATCCCCCTCTAAAAATCATAACTCTGATCAATTGTGTAATTACTTCCTTGAGATGTCTCAATTCATTTGGGTACAAAGATAAAATAGCTTTAATTTTCCAAGAATCTCTCCCCCAATTCTGTTATGCTATTCACTTATTATTTTTTTTCTGAGTGTCTACTCTTGTAATCACAACTTGTCTGGATTCCATATACTTATTAGCCTCTTGAAGTTATTAGAATCATCTCATTCTAGTATATAAGGCTCAGTTCTGTTTATTTTCGAATTAGGCTTCAAACTGAATTTAAAATATTTTTTCCTCCCTTCCCTTTCCTCCTTTACCTCCAGACTTGTCCAAAAGTAGACAAGGGTATTGCCAGCAGTGTGGAATGCACCTGTGTGTGAGGGTGGAATGGCCGAGTGCTTTATTCTTTTCACCCTTCCCTCTCCTTTCTGGTGCTTCTCTTCTGATGTTAGAGCAAGAGCAATGGGGAAGTAGATATTTTATATGGCTTCCCTAGGAAGGTTGCAATTTCCTCTTTGAAGGATGCTGCAGCTTCTCTAGTTAACTCTGTCAGAACTTCGATGTTCTATATACTGGAGAGAATCCAAATATTGGTCCCCTCATTGGCAAGAGTCCTTGGGGGTGCCTCCCACAGCCTGGTTCCTTAAGGCATATCTTGACCTCTTCTGTGAAAGACCCAGGAAGCAGCCTCTCCTGGAAGGAGAACCATGGACAGTGCCTCTTTCCTCAGCTAAGCCACCTCTCTACTGACCTGGTCCTTGTTCTGAAAGCATGCAGGATACTGCTGGTCCACAGAGAGGTCAGAGGTAAAAAGATCACCAGTCCCTAACCTTGAGGGGAGAGTAGGAGGGTTGGGCATCTCTAAACTTTATGGGTAATTCTATCGAGGGCTCCTCTCTAGACTTCAATGGGAAGAAGCTCCTCCATCTTCTCCCTTACAGTAAGAATGGAATGAAGGGAGGAAAATAATATCCTAATGGATAATATACTTCACAAAAGGCTAACTTCTTTTCTACCAACATTTTCCTTATACTACAGGGAACAGGATACACTTCTCTGCAGGCTGGCCTAACTACAGGTGGTCCCTCAACTTAGAATATATGTATTAACCACCTTCTGTGCACAGCTTTGAACCTTACCCAGGTAACATCCTGTTGACATCCTATTATACTTGTACTTGTCTCCAATCACCTTGAACTTCTGTTAATCTTCACAGCATGTGTTTAAGAAAAAAAAAAGAAACAATTCTATATAAATTAAAAATACAGTGGGAAAGGAAATGGGATACAGAAATAATTTCAACAGTTTTCTACTTTGCAAAGCAAACATCTCCAGGAAAATTTAGAGAGTTGTGTTATTCATCTATATAGATATAATAAATAATTTAAATTTATTTGAACTCTTTATGTGTGTGTATACCTTTCATTTTAATACTAACTTATCTATTTATAACATTTCTATTCTTACAACCTTGATGGGATTGAAGACCAAAATTGAACATGACTAAGCAATGCAAAGTATACTGTTGAAGACAAAGTATACTGTTTCTTAAAAGCATAGAAACAATTTAAAACAACCTAGAGAGAATAGGGAACAATGTTTCAATATGTGGTATAGGAAAGCAATATTTTATTATAGTCAATAACAAGTCAAGATTCATTTTCTTTCAGAAAAGGGAACATAATTTATACTTCACAGTATAATATACAAAATATTTTCAGTACAGTAAGACTATCCCTACTAAAAATGGAACATATTATTTATTCAATAAAATTGCCACTTGCTTTTACTTGGTATCAGAATTCACTCAAAAGATCTGAGGTTTCCTTAAACAGGTTTTTGTTTTACTGACTTTCCCTCTGCTTGACATTCTCATCTCCCGCATAGTTGACACAGGAACCAGCTGCTTGCTATAGCAGGTAAGCAGTGTGGTAGACCAATACAAAGAAATGCCACAGATCCATGTTCTATAAATATTTCAGAAGAGAAACAATCTTCTAGTAAAAATTCTCAATGTGATGCCATTGAAGACAAAATATTAAAGTCAGCCTTGAAATATCACTTAATATATTAGCAGTATAAAAAATTCCTTTCATGAGATTTTACTTTCTATGTATTCATAGCTTGATTCTTTCTTACAAACCTTTAAAAAGTGCTGTGAATAGCATATATTGTAGTAGGAATTCAAAAGCTTTGATTATCCATTAACAATTCGAGGATTATACTATTACATTTCAGGTAATTTAGAGCAAGATTGTTAAAAATATGGATCCTCCTGGGGTATCATATCTGGAGATATTATACCCAAATATGTAATTTATCTTTTAAATTTATTAGATTCTTAGAAATGTCTCAGTTCCTTTTAAAGCAATATACTAAATGACATACTTGCTTAAAAATATTATTTCTAAACTATGTATATCAAGTAGAAAGAGTTTATATTTTTGTTATGGCAAGGAATAATTAAAATAACTCCTCCAATCAATTTCTTATCACATAATACATTATTACCAGACAACACTGTACCTATTAAAAGTGAAATAAACCATTGCATTAGTCTCAAAATCTTTGTGAAAATAAAGGAAATAATGTAATTATACCCCAAGAAATACATTAATTATTGGAGAGTCAAGTATTACCCTAAATGTCAACACTGGTGTAAAAACTAAATAGTTTAGGTGGCACCCATAGCTCAGTGGATAGGGCACTGGCCACATACATGGGGCTGGTGGGTTCGAACCCAGTCCAGGCCAGCTAGAACAACAATGACAACTGCAACAAAAAAAAAATAGCCAGTTGTGGCAGGCACCAGCTGCTCCCTAGGCTGAGGCAAGAGAATCGCTTACGCTCAAGAGTTTGAGGTTGCTGTGAGCTGTGTCACCAGACACTCTACCCAGGGCAACAGCTTGAGACTCTGTCTCAAAAACAACTAACCAGGGCTCGGCACCTGTGGCTCAGCGGGCTAAGATGCCAGCCACGTACACCTAAGCTGGCAGGTTCGAATCCAGCCTGGGCCCGCCAAACAATGACGGCTGCAACCAAAACAAAAATAGCCAGGTGTTGTGGCCGGCGCCTGCAGTCCCAGCTACTTGGGAGGCGGAGGCAGGAGACTTGCTTGAACCCAGGAATTGGAGGTTGCTGTGAGCTGTAATGCCACGACACTCTACCCAGGGCGAAAGCTTGAGGCTCTGC
>CAUYON010166359.1:0-16313 GCA_963573935.1 Arctocebus calabarensis
TTTCCAGGTATAGGATCATATCATCAGCAAAGAGTGAGAGTTTGATCTCTTCTGACCCTATTTGGATACACTTGATTGCCTTCACTTGCCTGATTGTGATGGCTAAGACTTCCATTACTATGTGGAATAGCAGTGGAGACAGTGGGCATCCTTGCCTTGTTCCTGATCTGAGTGGAAATGTTTTCAATTTTACATCATTCAATGCAATATTGGCTGTGGGTTTGCTGTAGATGGCCTCTATTAAAGAGAAGTCCCTTCCATGCCTATTTTTTTAAGATCATGAAAGGATGCTGGATATTATCAAAGGCTTTTTCTGTGTCAATTGAGAGAATCATTTGGTCTTTGTTTTTTATTTTATTGATGTGATGCATTATATTTATAGATTTGCATATATTGAACCAAGCCTTTAACCCTGGAATAAAACCAACTTGATCATGGTGTATAATTTTTTGATGTGTTATTAAATTCTATGTGCTAAATCTTATTGAATATTTTTGCATAAACATTACAGGTCTATAATTTTCTTTCTTTGTTAGATCCTTTCTGGTTTTGGGATCAGGGTGATGTTTTCTTCATAGAATGTGTTGGAAAGTATTCCTTCTTTTTCTATGCTTTAGAAAATGTTGTATAATACAGTACTAGTTCCTCTTGAAATGTTTGATAGAATTTGGATGTAATGCCATCTGGTCTTGGACTTTACCTTTTATGTATATTTTGTATTGTTAATGCTATTTTAGTGGTTGATATAGGTCTATTCATGGTTTCTAATTATTTCTTCTTGAGTCTAGAAAGGTGGTGTACTTCCAGGTATTAGTCCATTTCCTTCAGATTTTCATATTTCTGGGAATAGAGATTTTTGTAGTAATCATTGAAGATTTTCTGACTTTCTGAAGTGTCTGTTGTTATCCTTTATTGTTTCTGATAGATGATATTAGAGAGTTTACCTTTCTTTTTTTGGTTAGGTTGGCCAAAGGTTTATCAATTTTGTTAATCTTTTCAAAAAAATAACTTTTTGTTTCATTGATCTTCTGAATGATTCTTTTGTTTTCAATTTCATTTAATTCTGCCCTAATTTTGGTTCTTTCTCTTCTTCTGCTGGGTTTGAGGTTGCACTGTTCTTCCTTTTCTAGTTGCTTGAGATGATCCATTAAGTTCCAATGCTATAAATTTCCTTCTTAGGACTGCCTTTGCAGTATCCCACAGGTTTTGATAATTTATGTCATTATTGTCATTTTATTCCAAAAATTTGGTGATTTTCTCCTTAATCTTTTCTTTGACACAGCTATCATTCAGCCTAAGATTATTTAGCTTCCATGACTTTGTTTGAGTCTGAAGATTCCCGTTGCTGTTGAGTTCAACTTTTATTCCATGGTGGTCTGAGAAGATACAAGGAATAATTTCTACACTTTTAAATTTGCTGTGGTTAGACTTGTGTCCTAGGATATGATCTATTTTGGAGGATGACCTGTGGGCTGATGAGAAAAATGTATATTCAGTTTTATTAGGGTGAAATGTTCTATACAGGTCTGTAAAGTCCATTTGTTCTAGGGTCAGGTTTAAGTCTAATATTTCTTTATTTAGTTTCTTCTTGGAGGATCTATCCAAAACTGTCAAAGGGGTGTTAAAATCTTCAACTATTATAGTGCATAAAGATATCAAGTTGTTCATATCCATTAGGGTCTGCTTTATGAATTGGGCAGCATTCTGGTAGGGTACATAAATGTTAATTATTGAAATCTCCTCATGTTGGGTGCTTCCCTTGACAAATATGTAGTGACCTTCCTTATCTTTCTTTATCTTTGTTGGTTTAAAGGAAATTGTACCTACTACTAAAATTTCAACCCCTGCTTTTTTCTGATTTCCATTTGCCTGTAATATACAAGTCTGTCTCTTCACACTGAGTCTATTTTTATCCTTTAAGGTAAGGTGAGATTCTTGTATACAAGAGATATCTGGTCTGAGTTTATGTATTCAGTCAGCTAGCCTGTGCCTCTTTAGAGGACAATTTAAACCATTCACATTAATTGAGAGAATTGATAAGCCTGGTTGCATTTTGGGTGTCATGATTTTCAGCTGTCCAGTGGACATTTTCAATCTTTCACCACTATGGAAGTTGGTTTTTGTTCAAAATTTTTGAGTGAGGTTACTGGGTCTGAGAATATCCTGGAGAACTAGTTTAGTTATTGCAAATTTCTTCAACATGTCTATGTCATTAAAGTATTTAATTTCTCTATCACAAATGAAACTCAGTTTAGCTGGATACAGGATCCTGGGCTGGAAGTTGTTTGGTTTTAAGAGACCAAAGCTTCATCTTCTTCTGGCTTGAAACGTTTCAGCTGAGAGATCTGTAGTCATTCTGATATTTCTCCCTTTTAGGTGATGCTTTTCTTACATTTTGCTGCTTGCAGAATTTTCTCCTTCATCTTAACTTTGGCAAAGTTAATCACAATGTGACTAGGAGATGCTTTATTTGGATTGAGTCTTACTGGGGTTCTGAAACTACCTGCTATCTGAAGTTTTGTATCTCCTACAATGCTTTGGAAATTCTCCTCCAAAATCTCTTGGAGTAGAACATTTAGAACCATCCTCCTCTCCTTCGTGAAATCTTAAGATGAATGTTTAATCTTTTGGAGTGATCCCATAGCTCTTTCAGGGGAATGATCAGTTTTTGCTCTCCATTTTTCTGCCTCTTTAAGTGTTTGCGAACATTCAAAGGCTTTGTCTTCAGTTTCAGAGATCCTTTCTTCTGCCTGGTCAACTTCATTATCAAGAGATTCTACTGTGTTTTGGCACTCCTCAGCTAACTTTTTCATTTCCTTGAGTTCTGCTCTTTTCTCATTACGTCCATATCTTTAGTGACTTGGGCTTTGAATTCATTAATTTCTTGAGACAATTTTAGAACTACTCTTTAGAATTCAATTTCTATCTTTTCTTCCATTCTATTTATCTTATTTGCAATCCATATTCTGAATTTGATTTCTGCCATTGCTGCCATTTGTTTATGCATGGGCATCTTAAGTTGTATCTCCTTTGTCATTTCTTGGGGGGAGGGGATCTATTCTGGTTATTCATGTTGCCAGAGTTCTTCTATTGGGTCTGCAGCATGTTGATTTTCCAGTGTTTGGTTGTTAGAATTGGTAGGGTGAGATTGAATTGGAGTTCCCCGGTAGTAGAGAACCTTACCAAAGTGCTAGGCTTTGTAATTGTGACTTTTCTCCTACAACTTTGCAAAGGCTTCTTTCAGACTTTTAGCCAGAGACTCTGAGGATCTACTTGGTGAGATAGCACAAGCTAGCTCATTTGATATCAGCCAACCTCTACCCTATCCTAAGAAACCACAGTATTAGGTTTAAATCTCAAATAAGAAGAGATATAAACAGCTACAGTGCCCAGCCCCCACCCTTGAGTTCTTTTCCACTACAGAATTTGAAGGTCAACCTCAGAATGTCCCCCGAGTGGACAGCCCCAGACACCCAGTTCCAACTAAATTGTCTCAGTCAGTGCAAACCATGTCCAACAGAGAGAGATTCAGGGGTCTCTTACAGCATAATTGGGACCAGGAATCCAAAATCTCACCTGCCAGAGTAAGTCCACACTGTTGTTCATTTCTCTGCTCACAGGCCCAGCTGCTCACACCCCCACCCACTGGTCTCAGTCCACTTCCAACTAGCCTCTGCTTGCCAGACCACTTGGGGTCAAGGGACCACACCCCCACCTGCCAATCTCATTCCACTGCCTGATGAGGCTCTGTTTGCAGGCTCTGTTGGAGTCAGGGCCCTGGGCCCTGCCCTCCAGTCTCAGTCCACACACGTGCTAGACCACGCCCTGCCTGCCAGTCTCAGTCAACTCCCTGGCAAGCCTCTTTTGGCAGGGTCTGTTAGAGTCAGGGCACCACATTCCGCCCGCAGGTTTCAGTCCTTACCTGGTAAGCCTCTACTAACCAGCCTCACTTGAGACAGAGGGCCAACGCCCTAGCCCTCAGGTCTTGTTTTATACCCAGTAAGCCACTGCTCAAGGGGTCTGATGGAGTCAGGGGATCACGCCTTTGCTCTCAGTTTGCAGTCCACACCTATCAAACCTCTGCTTATAGACCCAGCAGGGGCTGGGGACCAGCCTTGTCTGCCAAACTCAGTCCACATAGGGCAACCTACTCTTTGCTGTGGGTGCCATCAGACCTAGGGGTTTTGCACCCCAGCCCGCCAGACACAGCCCAAACCAAGGGCCAAGACGACCACTGGCCAGGCAGTCATAACCAGGATGCTGGCTGTTCCTCCACCCGCTGAGTGTCCCTTTCTTCCCACACCCTTTTTCTTACCTGTTACTCTCAGATTCTGTCCTGATGATTGGCAGTCCACACTATGCTCAATTCTCTGAGGACAAGACTGTGCTCTGTAGGGGGCAGAACTTCAGACCACCATGCAAGTGGGAAAGGGTGGACTGGGAGTTCAGACTTGTGGGGGAAAATATCTGTTCAATTTTATGCCTGGCAGGGTGGTGTCTAGGTTCATAAGTGGGACCTCCCTGGAGAAAGAGACCTGGAGTTTAGCAGTTCTCTCCAGCAAGGTAAAGTGAGAGGTCTTTTGCTTCCTTCTTGTTCACAGATAGCCTGTAGCAGGGCCCCTGCTTGGGACAGGGGTCTCCCATCCTGTAGTCAATAGTCTTTGTACCTATAATTTGGTTTCTTGAATGCTCTTCCTTGAAATTACAGCTTGATGAACTTCTTTCTTGGCTCAGATCCTCATCTTTGGCTTCATACAGTCTGATTCTATCCAGTTTTTCTTTCTCTACTTAGATCCTCTGCTGAGGGTTGCTACTCCAAATGCTTTTAAAGGAGATCTACTTTCTTAAGTATATGAAAATAAGTTTCTTTTCTCATCTGTGCCTTCCCCAATGCATACAGGTGGCATCATATCAGGGTTTGGTATAAAGGGAGAAGATGGTCTTATAGTAGGAAAAAGTAGGCTTTTATAGAAAAAAAAAAAAAAAGCAGCTCCCAACTACTCATGTTTTCTAAAGTTAACAACTTGCACTCAAAATGTTCAAGTCAGGTATTTTTTTCCCCTATGCTTGCACTTCCTACACAAATAGGACTGAAAAAATAGTCTTGGCTGTTATCTACCTTTCCTCAGAGTATTTCCAAGTCTGTATGTTTAATAACCTCTGCTAAATGATTCAAGGATTTTTTTCTGAATCATCTCAAGATCTCCATAATAGCTGTGCTGGGCTAGCCCTACTGCCAATGGGGAGAGCTGGTCACAGCTGTGTGGCTGCGAGGCAGCAACAGGAAGCACAGGCAGGACCAACCTTCTCTAAGTGTAAGCACCTCCAGTGGAGTTGGCTGCATCTGACAACATCCCCAGGTGCATTGGCCTGTGTCTCACTCTGACAGGCTGTAGAGCACCAACGTCCTTGTATTCCAGCAGGAGTAAGAGTAGGTTAGCTCCAGGCCAAACCAGGAAGGGAAAAATATGAGACATATTGTCATAGTTAGAGAAAAATAAAGATCTGGGCCATTGTTTTAGGAGTCTCCAATGGTCTACAGAGCTCTACCTAAATTAGAGGAGGAAATTAAAGGAAACACACTAACCAACTGAAATGTCAAAATAACTCTCTGGAAGTCATGGGGTAGGGAGGCAGGGAATTCTCTTTTATAGTATTCAGACATGACCAGGAGGAACTAAATGTCTTTCCAGAAAATGAAAATAAGAATATGTCAATACTGAGCTATAGGTATGAAGCAAGATTGCAGATAACTGTGCCCTCCATGAAAGCAGGATCATCGTGGGAGCAGCTGGGACCACATGCAGGCTTATAAGCCAGTGTCCTCATAATTCAGGAAGCAGAAGAGAGGTCAGAGTAGAAAAATTTTACTAGTAACTATCATAATGAGCACAACTGACAGGTCAAAGCAAGACAGTGGATGTGTGTGGGCAAAGGGAAAACTTCTCTTTTGTTCTCAGAAGGTTTGCTGAAAAAATCAAAGGGCAGATTAACTAGAGAAAAAGCAAACAAAATTTATTAACATATACCCAGGGAGCATCACAGAGTGATTTCCAAAACCCAAGTGGGGTGCATAAACTTACATACCATCTTGGGGGGCTTGGATCTCAGCAAAACAGGCTGTAAAACAGGTTATGGAAGCAGGGAAAGATGAGGCTTGGCTAGCAAAGGTGTTCTAGTTATGTAAATGAAATTTCACAGGTGGCAGCCCTGAAGGATAGATTGTAATATTTCATTCAGACCTTTAAAGGTCTCAGACTATCAGATAATCTTTCCTTTATCTGGACAAGGGAAGGCCTGGTTACATCAGTGAAGATTCTCTACAGATACAATCTCTCCCAAAAGAGCATTGCAGGGTTACTTCTTTTTGCAGACTCTCTGGCAGCCATCTCATAACATGTCAAAGAAATATGTTTGAGGGTATAATATTTTAATTTTCTTCAAGTGATAAGGTTGGGCAGCATAAATATGAAACAACTCAATAATTTGAAAAGAAGAGATGAAGTAAGAATACATAAAAGTGTTGGGTTTCAAGGCAGCTGCCTGTCTCCTAACATGTCTAGGTTTTAGACAACTGCCTGGGTCCTTGGTTCTTGGAGGACTTTTGGTTGAAAAATGACCAAACACCCCAAAGCAAAGCAAGTGTGAAACAAAGTTTATTGAGAAAGATAGGTTTACAGAGTAAGAGGAAAATTCAGAGGAAGATATGTTCACTATGCGATTGCAAATGGGCCCCTATTGTTGCAACAAGGAAAAGGCATAGGTCATGGCCACTGATTCTATTTTACACCATCTGAATCAGGCTCGCCTTTGGTTCAGAGGTCACCACTAACCCTGACTCTTACTGTGCATGCAGACCTCCCTGATAGTACACTGGTGGTGTGGACCACAATATAGGTTTAAGCTAAAGACATGATAACTAGTCTTAAGCTTGTTCTAGATCACCTTTAAGACTCTGGCTGGTCACGGTGGTTCATGCCTGTAATTGTAGCACTGTGGGAGGCCAAGGCAGAACAGTAAACAAAAGATGGGATAATCTGCTAATAATAAAGATAATATGTCTGGAACAGTAGTTACAATTAAAGCTATTGTTGATTTATACATAAAATAATAATCCATTGTCATTACCCAAAATTCTTCTGTCACTGTCCAAGCATCATAAGAGAGTTAAGGGGACTATAATCGAAATAATCCTCTTTTAACTTTTTGAGTCCATGAAGATGGACTAATCTTTGCATTTATACTAGGAATATTTACATTTCTTTTAGTGTGAAGGGTTTCCCCTTGGTTTTTACCATCCCACAAGATAGGAGGCTAACATGGTAACCCACCTATTACTGAGTATATACTGCATCCATCCATACAACACTGACCCCAAGATGAGTTTGTAGACCCACTGGACCCAGTATGACATAATGTCAAATCCAAATTTTCCTTACCACCTGAGATTCATAAGTCTCAACTATGACTTCTGGACCACAGCACAGTTCTGATTTACCAGAAAGTACTGATTTCTTAGAACTAATATCCACTAACTTCCCAAAGAGCAGGTATTTCCTAACAATTATGGTGAAGTTGACCATGGATTTGCCATAGGTCTCTTTGGGAAAAGCTAGAAGAAAGAGTTCTAGTGAATACTTGCATAATCTTTAGCAGGAGTGACCAACTTTTTGGCTTCTCCAGGCCACATTGGACGAAAAATCATCTTGGGCCACACATTAAATACACAAACACTAACGAAATCTGATGGGCAAAATAAAAAGATCCATGCATAATTTTCATGATATCCACCACCACAGGTAAGAAAAAAAGTCCTCAAATAGTAATCCCAATTATGCAGCCGCCCGTTTAGAGAGTCTTTTAAATTCATTAAGCTGGTTCCAAGTTTGCAATTGCTAATATAGAAAATGTACATATATAAGTAATAAAACATCTTTGTTTGGGGGGATATTTTTGTTATAAAAGTGAAAGAAATGTGGGCAACATAAAATTAGTGGGATAGTTAGCATTGTATTTGAAAAAACAATATATCAATAACTGCTTTGATGGAAGTAGTTGGAATTTTCTGTGAGTTCTCAAGGTACTCATCACATATTTTAGTTCTAATTTTACTCTCAATATGGGCATTAATAACTGTTACTTTGTTTTTGTTACTCTGAGTACCAAACATTCTTATGAGATTAGGAAGCCATTTAAATCATCACCTTCCCCACCTTTATTAGAGCCTAGCGAGGACAGTCATTGAAGTACTTTTTAGAGCCACCAGTGCTTCCTTCGATCAGGTATATTATTTATGCTCAGACTAAATAAATACATCTAGGCTCTCTGCAAAAAGGACTAGGTGTTTTGGAGAGATAAACCAGTCACACATAATAAATAAATTCGGTCCAAAATCTCATGTCTTCCTAAGACTATGAATTCCTTGATTTGCATTAAACCAAGACATTTCTAGTATCTTCACTGTAGTTGACATGATGACTACAGTTCAGTTTTATTTAAAAAATTAAAAAAGATGGAGGAGGAGAAGAAGGAAAAGAAGAAGATTCATAAAAATTATTCAATTCACTTCTAGCAACTTGAAATGGTTTGTCCTAGCATGTTAAATCAAGAATTTCTCATTAGTGCACCAAAATTGACAGATTAAACCTCATATGAAATGTTTTCCTTTTTCTAGTCTAGCATCCTTATTTTCAAATCCCATCCATATATATTGCCAAGATCTTTTGCTGCTGTAAAATGTTAAAGTATATAGGCCAACAAGTAGGTTTGAATTGCAATTGACCCCAAAACATAAAATGATCTAACCTCAAATGCCAGGTGAGGCAGCAGGAAGAGGCTTAGTATCCTGTTCTGTGAAGTTAACACAATGTCTTCAAGCATTAGTCTTATCTGATAGAGGAGAGAGATTGCTTCTGTTGCTGTAACAGGGGTCCTCAACCTACAGCCCGCGGGCCACATGCGGCAGTGTGAATAGTATTTGTTCCCGTTTTGTTTTTTACTTCAAAATAAGATATGTGCAGTGTGCATAGGAATTTGTTCATAGTTTTTTTTTTTTAAACTATAGTCCGGCCCTCCAACAGTCTGAAGGACAAAGAATTGGCCCCCTGTTTAAAAAGTTTGAGGACGCCTGATCTAAGATGTTCAGAAACCTTAGAGGTATTCGAATTTTCCCAAACTTCCCAATTACGAACCAATGGGGTCCAATTCTCTGTGAACCAATACCTTAACTTTTGCTGAGAGACCTCACAAATCCTAAATTCAAGTATATTTTAATTCAGCAACCTACACGATCAGATCTTGTGACTGCTTTTGCATACATCATCCTGGGAGCTAGAGGACATTACTTTAAGTAGGTCACAGAAATTTCCTTGTTCTCTAACTTGGCATAGAATTTAAATACTGAGTCAGTCCCCATCTTTCCCTTTAATCTCTTCAGTGTAGTTAGAAGTATCTAGTCTTCTCCACTATAATTGTGGAAATGATCTCTATAATATTCTATTGCAGTATTCTTTCAGTCTGTCGAAACCATTCCTTTGGTGGTGCCTATGGCTCAGAGGAGTAGGGTGCCGGCCCCATATGTCAGAGGTGGCAGGTTCAAGCCCAAACCCAGCCAAAAACTGAAAAAAAAAAAAAGTAAAATACATCTATGTATTCTCTTGTTCACATCTGCCTTCCAGTTTACATCGAGTGCATCTGATTGGCTGAGATGAATCACAACCATAACCTGACCTCATTAGAACTGGTGTTTGAAGCATTCAGCAACAGGAAATACATACTACAAAGGGTAGAGTGTTGTTGAGTAAACCAATCTTCATTTTTATCTATATGTAGTGGTTTTGATTCATGATACAATTCTGAGATACAACCTACTTACTATTTGACTAATTTTCTCTAAAAGGAGAAAAACATCTGCAGAGGAAAATTCCCAAATGCAAAATAAAAGTTGCTTTACTTAATCTCTGATAGCCTCAGTTAGATGAAGCACAAAATATTAGGAGATATCTTCAAGCTCAGTCTCTGCTCTCACAGGACTGGTCCATAAGTAAGTAATACTAAAACATTGTGGGACGTGCAAAGGCTGAAACATTCACAGAGAAATATTGTAATTGTAACAATGGCAATAATGATGAAAGCCAAAATGGATTGAATATGTGTGTCTAGTAGTGGTCTAAGGTATTTTCAGGTGTTTTATGCCATACCATCATCCCACAATTAAAACTAAACTGGATCCTTAAAGTCTTAACATCCTGTGATTCACAAATTCTCTTGGTCCAGCAGAGGCCTCACCTTTACCTCCTGAATCATACACATAAAGAGGCTGGTTTCCTTTACCCTCCAAAGCTGGGGACTCTAATGCTAGGCTCTAACCTTCTAATCCAGACTAAGCAACAGTGATATCTCTGCTTAGGTCTCGTGCCAGCTCTTCCTTCCTGAGCCTGAGAATACACAATTTGAGAAGTTTCCTCCTCATATTCTATAACTTTAAACAAAGTCTATTTTCTAACACAACTTTATTTTTAATAGTTTGTACCTGACAGAGTAGGGAAAAATACCTTATTTGTTCCAAGTCATTTCATTTCACCTTCCTAAAATATGATTGATGCCCAAACAAAATAGGGTAATTTTGCCACATACTTGAAATGCCATCTGTTGCAAAGAATGACACTTTGCAGCAATTCCACAAACTGTATCCAACAGCAAAGTTAAACAATCATCTCTTCCAAAGTAGTGAGTGGCAATGTCATAAATTCAGCAGTGGTGTGAGCAACATCTCTCTGTATCCTTGAATAAAACATCCTTATCTCACATGGGAATGGGATACACTATGGAAGGTTCCCCAGTGTTTCTACACTGGCTGTCACCCTCATTTTCTCACTGATTTCCCTTGTGCCACAGGAGCAAGAAAGAAAAAGAAATAGACTTCAAGCTGCAAGTTAAAATCATCCACCCTAACTTCTTCTGTGAACTAATGGGGAAATAGTATTTCTAAGGAGTCTTAGCTAGTCTGAGAAAGGGCCACAGACAGCCACCCTAAGATTATTTAACATGATGTTACCCTTGCATGCAGCTAACTCTCTTGATCTATTGTATGTGTTCCTCTTTCTTTACCCCAAGTAAGGAAATGAGTACGCCAGGCTGGCCGGAAGCCTGTCAACAGCTTGATTTATGAGGCCTTTGTCTTAGTTTCTTTCCCAAAACATTAAACAAGTAAGCTTTCACTCCACCATTACCTTGTATTCCTTTGAGGTTTGGAGCTTTTAATCCTCAAGACATTGATTAAAGCCCTATTAATAGTCACAAGTTATGTTATTACCAGTATCCTTTGAGGAAATTTTGAAGATTAGGCAACCAGTTAGGCCTGAGAAACTTGGGAATTTGAGTACTGAAAGACAGGCAACATCCAGGTTTTGCTGACTTCTCATAGTTTCCAGGGGATACCCTTGGGGATAGGGTATATCAGCACTCCCCTGTGATCATTTTGTTCCAAGGCTATTTACTCAGAGTAGGCTGGGCTATGTACAAGCGCTCTGAAGCTATAGGACAGGTATTTTTAAAAAAATCTATTTCCCTCACTTGAGACTGAATTTCATGACTTTGGGTTAAGGCAGTTCTTTCCAAACAGGCACCCCATGCTTTGATGAAGACAGCTAGAGCCAACAGCAGGCATTTGGTATTGGCTGCATTGTGAGTGGAAATAGCAATCTATTTCATACCCAGTTGCAAAGCCTGAACTCTTTTTTCAGGAGTGCCCTTTGAGCATTTTCATCCAGAATTTGTTAAGGCCTGTCAGATGCTGTGCCACATGCTAATGTTACCCTGGCATTGGGATCAATAATAGCACAGGGCCTGAGAATCGATATAACTTGTCAAAAGGATGCACAATTTTCAGAATACATTATGGTGAAGTTTGCAAATCTCATGGACATAAACTAGGAAATCTGCCTGATATACTTGCATGTGGCTGAATCTTCACTGGGCACCTTGCTGAGTGTGGAGACTGAGCACACTTGTGCTCGGCACCCCGGCTGCTTCTGGGGCAGACAGAGCAGCAGGCAGCTTTGCGGTCATGTTCGGCTACTCCTCCAGCCCACAGTGCTCCGGGGTTCCTGAACCTCAACTTCCTCACATCCTGCTCTGCTCACATCCTGTATGAGCTTGCCTGTACTATTTCTTCAACAAGATAAAGAAGGGATGGAAGAAGACAGAGAAGAAAGAAAGGTGAGGAAAATAAACGGAAGCAAAATGCACTTTTTCAGCATCACCAACCATCAGGGAAATGCAATTCAAAATCACAATGAGACGTCATCGTACCTCAGAATAGCTATTACTAAAAAGACAAAAAGTAACAAATGATGGTGAGGATGCAGAGAAAAGAGGACTTTTATACACTGTTAGTAAGAATGCAAATTAGGTCAGTCCTTATGGAAAATGGTATGGAAGTTTCTGAAAATACTAAAAACAGAACTACCATAGGATCCCACAATCCCACTATTGAGTGTTTATCTAATGGAAAGGAAATCAGTGTATTGAAGAGGCATCTGCACTCCCACATTCATTCCAGCACTGTTTACAAGAGTCAAGATACGTAATCAATCTAAATGTTCACCAACAGATAATATTTAAAGAAATTGTATGTGTGTGCGTGTGTATATACAAAAACAGTGGAATACTATTCATCTATAAAAACAAACTTTTCATTCTCAGCAACGTGGATCAGCCTGAAGGACATTATATTAAGTTAAAGAAGCCATGAAAAAAATCACATGTTCTCATTCATCTGTGAAAGCTAAAAAAAAAAATTAAGCTCATAGAAATGGATAGAAGAATTGTGGGTACTAGAAGCCAGGAAGTGCATGCATGGGGAGGGGAGAGGAGAGAGGGGTTGGTTAACAAAAACAAAATTACAGCAAGTTGGGAGGAAGAAGTTCTGGTGTCTGCAGCAAAATCAGGTGAATACAGTTAACTACAACTATCATATATTTGAAAAACCCTAGAAGAGAGGATTTTGAATGCTCACAACTCAAAGAAATGAGAAATATTTGAGGTGATAGATACACTATTTACCCTGATTTGATCATTGCATACAGTATACATGTATTGAAATATCACTCTATATCCCATAAATTATTTCAGTTAACACATAATTACTATGTGTTAACTGAAAGGAAAAAACAAATTTTATCCAAAAGAATAAAACTTTTGGGAATGGTAAGCAGGGTAATTATTTTAACTATGGTAGTGATTTTATAGATATATACATGTCAAAACTTATAAAATGTACAGTTAAATATGTACAGTATGTTATGTCAATTATACAGGATGGACATAAAGTTTATGTGCAATTTAATATGTTAAACTGTTTTCAATTGCACACAAACTCTATGTCCACCATGTACTTAAAACCACTCAAAAATTTTTAATGCATTTTATATCTCAATAAGAAGTATCAAGAAAAAAATGTTTTTCTCTGAAAATTTTGATTTCATTAACATGACACTATTTGCATAGCTGTTGGTCCTGCTTCTGATACAGTTCGACAACCCAGCAACTGTTTTCCCTGACATTTCCCTTCCTGATTAAGGTAGAGGCTGTGGTTTTATAACCTGACCTAAACCACACTGGAGGGCTGTCCTAACTGGCTAGGATGGGCACTGCTGCAAAGTTGCTAAGCCTTTGCCTCAGATAGAAATAATTCTGGAAGTAGTATGTGGTAGAAGCTCAGAAAAGAAAACAAGAGATAATACCCAGAGTTTTTTGAAAAGTATTTTTTCCCTTGAAGACATTGCCCAGGACTGACTTCAATACCCACGCCTTTTTTAAATGTCACAGTCATCAATTATCTGGTGATCATGAAGTCAAGGAAATGAAATTATGAAAGCAACAGAGACCAAGCTTCTGCCTGGCTATTTGTGACCTGCTGACTTGAAGGATCTCACACAACGGCAGCTTGCAAATGATTATTTCTCTACTCTCATTCTTTTGAAAGTTTGAAGAAGAGACATTGTAACTCTTATAAAGAAGTTATGTGCTTCAATGTTTTCAGACTAATTTCAGAATAATGTCCAATATAAGAATCAGAAAATAAACCACTATCTTCATCTATTGAGAAAACAGCCATGTACAAAACTCAAAAACCGTAAGCCATGTACTCATGGTACCATACTCAACCACCAACATGAATGAGTAAGGGAAGATATAGATGGGTCTGTGAAGCTGCCACTCTTTCTGCAGAGTAATTTTTTTTCTTTTTTGTTTAGTACAGAGTCTCACTCTATGGTTTCACAACTCACAGCAACCTCAAACTCCTGATCTTCCTGATTCAGCCTACCAAGTTGCTAGGACTGTAGGAGCCTATCACAGCACCCAGATAATTTTTCTATTTTTAGTAAAGACTGGATCTTGCTCTTTCTCAGGCTGGTCTTGAATTCCTGAGCTCAAGGGATCCCCCTGCTAAGATTACAGTGTGTGTAGGATTACAAGCATGAGTCACTGTGCCCAGCCCTTGCAGAGTGAATTATTTTTGAGGCTAAGAAAAAAACCAATTCTTCACAAGCAAAATCTGATCAAATCATGGGCCAAGATAGCATGTTGAAATACCTTTTCCTAATTTACTCAAGTAATCAGTAAGTCTTCAGTGAGCATTCATCAAAATATGAACTTTGTCCAATAATCACAGAGTTAAAATAGACCCTCAAATACATGCATAGTGGCTTGAGTCAGGGGTAGTACATTTTTCTCCCACACACGAGTCTGTTATTCAATCCAGGTCTAGCGTGATGAGACAACAGAGTTGTGTGTGTACTCTGACTCCTTTCATCTTATGGATCTGCCCTGCATGCTGTGCTGCCCTTGTCCTCATGGTCCAAAGTAACTCAACATCATATCAATATTCAAGTTCACCAAAGGGCATACAAGAAGATGTAGATGTCACATCTGCTCCCTTTAAGGGAAAAACCTGGAAATTCAACACATGAATTTGCTTTCATTCTGTTGGCAAAAACTTAAGATGATTGGCTGTACCTAAAAGCAAGGAAGTCTGGAAATTTTAGTTTTTATTTTGGGCAGCCATGTGTTTAGTAAAAACTTAGAGGCTCTTCTTCTAAAAGGAAAAGACAGAGGATAAAAACTGAGAGGCAAACAACCATCATAGCCATGCATCTCTGGACAGCCAGAGCCTGCTGTGAAGTTGTGAGTAAAGGATGTTAAATCTTCTATCTCTGAAGTCTTCCTCCCTGCCCACCTCCGTGACTTCCAGGTGTCTTTAAACACTCTGCGGCTTCAGGACAGCCTTCAGCACACCCAGAGCAACTCCTTAATCTGTGCTCAAAACAACTCCCTAGGCCTCATTCTCTCAGGAATTGCCTCAGTATAGCTGACTTGTGTCATGACAGAAATGCATTGACAGGTACTGTATCATGAATCCTCACCTTGAAACTCTTTTGGAAAAGAGCAGCCTCCATGGCTCAGCACACCCCTCTAATTTTTTCACCACCTCCAAAAATCTTTATGCCCTCAATTCAACAGAAGACTTTGGGGCACTTCTTTAGGATGCCTCTATGGATACTCTTAATCGATTTTTCTGTTTTTTCAAATAGCCAAATTAATCACGATGGTTTGGGTTTAACTCCACTTCCTCCTGACCACTTTAGTTCTTACTGGACATATTTCCCCTTGAATTTCTCTCACCTCTTACAGTAATTTTAGCCCACAATTTACTTCTACATGCACTATAACACAAGCCCTTTACATGTAAAGACATATATGTTAACGTTGCCTCCTCGATGATATTAGCCGTTCCTTGAAGATGGGGTCATTTATCATGATCATGTGAGAGCAAAAGGAAAATTTCGCCTTTGCTTCTATAAAGATCAACTCACAGTAAGGCAGATTTATGAGACTGCAAATTTATTTACTATGTGCCATGAGGGAATCACAGAGTGATCACCAGTATCCAGTGGGCTTCAGAAGTTTATATACCCTTATTCTGAGGGGGGGAAATGAGGACTATTGTTGAAGAGCAATAAATGATTCCTAGGGAGGATGAATAGATGGGATGAATGAATGGATGGAGGATACAGATTTACTTGTAAATTATTCTATTTGGAGATGAAATTAACCTTAGAGACAGATATTATTTTTATTTATTTATTTATTTTTATTGTTGGGGATTAATTGAGGGTACAAGAAACCATGTTACACTGGTTGCATTTGTTAGGAAAAGACCCTCTTACAATCGTGTTTTGCCCCCAAAAGGTGTGGCACACACCAAGACCCCAAGACCCCACCCCCCTTACTCCTTCCCTCTCTCTGCT
>CAUYON010166361.1:0-25603 GCA_963573935.1 Arctocebus calabarensis
GAGGCAGAGGCAAGAGACTCACTTGAGCCCAGGAATTGGAGGTTGCTGTGAGCTGTGATGCCACAGCACTCTATCCAGGGTGACAGCTTGAGGCTCTGTCTCAAAAAAAAAAAAAAAGACTTATCGATTATAACATATACATTCATAGTATTCATATATGATATAGTGTTTATAATATGTACTTAATCCTAAATAAATTATATCACATATATTAATCTGGATTAATTTTTTTCACTTAATACGTGTAGACGGACAGTTTTTCCCGTGTGTATGTATAGATTTAATTCAATCTGTATAATGATGACCTAGCATTCCATAGCATAGGTACATAATACTATGGAACTATTGTTAACTATCCCCATATGCTATGTATGCTATTGTTAACTATTCCCTTATTAATGGAGTTATTTATTCTGGGTCCTCAAAGCAGACATGTAGTATTCAGCAACTTCTCTAAGTAATCTTTTATTTACGTTGAAGTTTTAGAGGTCAGAGGAATTTCTGAAATGCTGCTGACCTGCAGTGCCCAGCGTGCCCAACCCCGTCCCATCCTTCAGGGCAGAACAGGATGGGAGGGCAAGTGCTGCTTTTTCTTACTACTTCCTAATGTCTGTGTTTTCTTTATATCTAGAATTTTACTTTGAGGTATCCTAGGTTATTCAGCTTCCTAGCAGCTATCTTCACAAAGAATTACCACATTTCATCTTTATAGAATTTTAGACGCTAATCAATGTAGTCGTAATTATTTGTGGTGAAAGTTACAGACAAAATGGGCTACTGAAGGAGATGCAACTCTTTGGAAATCCTTAAAATCAAGATGAGTGCTAATGATTTCTATTTGGATGGTTTGAGTTCATTTTACCTAAAATAACCGAGATTCCTTTTCTTGGGAACACTTCTATTTCAACATAAATGATCCTACTGGATCTCAAGGCATAAGAGATCAGTTTACCCAAGATAAGATAAGTCTTACAGCCTTAGGATATGCCTTTCTTTTAAATGTCCTAAAATGTATCAATACAGCACCACAACTAACCAAAGATGACTAACCTGAGAATTCAACAGTGTCACAAAAAAAGCCTCCACTTTGAATTAATATCCTATTACTACTAGGACTGCTAACTTGAGTTACCATTTCCATGTGGAAGACTTGCTTATTCCTATTTCCTCTACCAAGAGATAGAGCACTTAAAAAAATTTTTTAAGAGAAAAAAAGAAATAAAAAAAAGTTTTTTTTAATTTTAAGGAACAGGAGTCTGGGCTTGGCGCCTGTGGCTCAGCGGGCTAAGGCGCCAGCCACGTACACCTAAGCTGGCAGGTTCAAATCCAGCCTGGGCCCGCCAAACAATGACGGCTGCAACCAAAACAAAAATGGCCGGGTAGGCTCGGCGCCTGTGGCTCAACGGACTAGGGCGCCAGCCACGTACACCTGAGCTGGCAGGTTCGAATCCAGCCCGGGCCCAACAAACAATGACGGTTGCAAACGAAAAATGGCCGGGCGTTGTGGTGGACGCCTGTAGTTCCAGCTACTTGGGAGGCAGAGGCAAGAGACTCGCTTGAGCCCAGGAATTGGAGGTTGCTGTGAGCTGTGATGCCAGAGCACTCTATCCAGAGTGACAGCGTGAGGCTGTCTCAAAAAAAAAAAAAAAAAATTGGCTGGGCGTTGTGGTGGGCGCCTGCAGTCCCAGCTACTTGGGAGGCGGAGGCAGGAGAGTTGCTTGAGCCCAGGAATTGGAGGTTGCTGTGAGCTGTAATGCCACGACACTCTACCAAGGGCGAAAGCTTGAGGCTCTGCCTCGGAAAAAAAAAAAAAAAAGAAAGAAAAAAGAAATAGGAGTCTCACTGTGTAGTCCAGGCTGATCTCCTGACCTCAAGCGAGCGATTCTCCTGCTTTAGCCTCTAAAATTGTTGGCATTACAGGTGTGAACCCCTGCACCCAGCTCACGGTAGTTATTGCTGTTGTATTTATTATCAGAAGGATTACTTACAGCTCGAAGGTAATGAGTTGGCCAATCTGACTTGCCCCAGCCATGCCTCTGCTTGCAAATTTAAAAGTAGTACCAAAACTTGGAGTCGGTCAATTCAGGGAAGATTGAACAGTTATTTTGAATAAATGTATAGTTTTTTTAATAGTCAATTAAGTTTAGGATTTTCTATTTGGATAAATGAGATATTTTTACTTTTTATTATCTTTCTTTATTTATTTTTGTAGAGGCAGGGTCTTCCTCTATTCCCCCAGGCTGGAGTGCAGTAGGCCAATCATAGTTCATGGCAAGTTCAAACTCCTGGGCTTAAGTGATCCTCCTGTCTCAGCCTCCTGAGTATAAAGCATGCACCAACAAGCCTGGCTAATTTTTAAAATTTTTGTAGAGATACGTTCTCACTATGGCCCAGGCTAAAATCTTTTATTAATAAGTCAGGGTTTTCCTCTATTAATTTGTTTAAATTTTTAACTTGAAGAAAGCTGTTTAAAAATTTAGAGAGGATTTTGAAATATTTAATGTGTTCTGAACTGTGCTATAAGAAAGAAATGAGGTTCAGCAACCATGGCTCAATGGTTAGGGTGCTGGCCACATATACCAGGGCTGGCCGATTCAAACCCGGCCTGGGCCTGCTAAACAACAATGACAACTACAACAACAAAAACAACAAACTAGCTGGGCATTGTGGCAGGAGCCTGTAGTCCCGGCTACTCGGGAGGCTGAAGCAAGATGATCACTTAAGCCCAAGAGTTTGAGGTTACTGTGAGCTGTGAAGCCACAGCACTCTACCCAGGGTGACAAAGTGAGACTCTGTCTCTGAAAAGAAAAAAATGAGTTAACTGTTAAACTTTTATAATGTTAGCCACTTATAAAACCCCACTACTTAGTTTCTTCTGAGTTTGTCTTTCATGTTCATTAATATTATGTTGAAAGTGTAACCAAGGTCATGCCTGCACCATTTGCTACAGGACAGACAGTACTCGAGAGGCAGGTGCCGGGGCTGGGAAAGCAACCTTGTAGAGCCTGCAAACAGAGAGCTGGCGGACTAACGTCCCCAAGGACCTTCTTATATCAGCAAGAACTTTAGGCTCTTTTTTTTTGTTAAGGGAAGAGGAAGAAGGGGGTTTGGGTTGCAAGAGGTGACCCAGGACCACAGACATCTGGGTGTAAAACTTCTCTGCTCTCGGTCAGTTCCCTTTGGACGACGCAGGTGTGTTCCTAAGAGTCTTGAACATGACATTGTTACTCATATGTGTATTTTCCCTATCTCCGGGGAAATTAGTTGGGAAAGTGGACAGTTGTCATCTTCCTTCTCACCTATGTGAAGAGTTAAACAAAAGCTTTTAACTGAAAGAACATTACTACAGGGGGTCAGAAGGAAAGAGAAGCTAGTTACGGTAAGCTTTCCTCCCACCCTTATGGAAGAGCAAGAACAAAGGTTACATATCACTGAAGATAACGGGAAGGACCATATTATTCCTTTTTTTCTTTTTTTGGAGACAGAGCCTCACTTTGTCACCCTTGGTAAAGCACTGTGACATCATAGCTCACAGCAACCTCAAACTCTTGGGCCATCCTCTTGCCTCAGCCTCCCAAGTAGCTGGGACCATAGGCACCCACCACAAGGCCCAGCTGTTTTTTAGAGACGGGGTCTCACTCTTGCTCAGGCCGATCTTGAACTCCTGAGCTCAGGTGATCCACCTGCCTCAGCCTCCCAAAGTGCTGGGATTACAGGCAAGAGCCACCATGCTCAGCCCCATATTACTCCTTTAATAAAGTTCTTGTTTTTAAAGTTGATCCTGTTATAATAAAATGATCTGTGGCTCAGCACCTGTGGCTCAACGGGCTAAGGTGCCAGCCACGTACACCTGAGCTGGCGGGTTCAAATCCAGCCCGGACCTGCCAAACAATGACGGCTGCAACCAAAACATGGCCGGGAGTTGTGGTGGGCGCCTGTAGTCCCAGCTACTTTGGAGGCGGAGGCAGGAGACTCACTTGAGCCCAGGAATTGGAGGTTGCTGTGAGCTGTGGTGCTACAGCACTCTATCCAAGGTGACAGCTTGAGGCTGTCTCAAAAAAAAATAATAAAAATAAATAAATAAATAAATAAAAATAAAATGATCTGATCCTTAAATGTGAGTTTGGACTGTGCCCCTAAAGTTTCTACATAATCTTGAATAAGTCCTTTAACTATTTTGTGCTTCATTTTCTTAAGTAGGGCACTTAGACTAATAATCTCCAGATAAAATTATCTGTTCTTAAAACAATGACGCCCACTAACCTACTTTCCATAGCATGGCTAAGAAAGACAGACACCTCAGTGATGTCAGTGAACCTGATCTGAGGTCTGTGACCCCTCAGACCACCTGTTCACAAACAGCCCATGATGAGACGCCCTTCCATCCTGCCTCACGGGCCCCAGGGCCCTGCTGAGGACGCTTTGTTCTCCTGTCTCTATGAAATCCCAGCTGTTCTCCTTTCTCTAAGACCAGCAGTTCCCCATCTGTGGGTCACGACCCACAGGAACTGCATTAAAGGGCCGCAGCATTAGGAAGGTTGAGAACCATGGTGTAAGATGCTCCTCATTAACACGCATTCTTCCTGTTCCGACGGCCTGCGTAAAATCATCTCTTAACTGGCCAGTGCATTTTGTCCCTCACAATATACGTATTATTCAAGTCCAAGGCTAAATTTCCCAAACTGGACGTACAACAGGATGGCATGTCCACCCCAGGTTAGCCTCTGAGGACACTTACTATAATATAATTTTTCCATGAACTTTTTAAGAGCAGAAATATTGAAGAGGTCGTGGAAATAACAAACAGATGAAGTTCTGCCTCCTTTCTCTCCAGGTTCGAGTCGCTCTGTAAAGGGCAAGGTCGGGGAGGATTTCCTAAGTCAAACTCATTTCTGCTCCCACTGCACTTAAAAGGCATTTCGCTTAAAGAGTCTTCGTGTTCTGGAAGTCCCTGGGGTCCTTTCACGTTTGCGGGGCAAGACGGCTCGCTGGCGGCCTGGCCGGTGGCCGATGTGGAGTGGCAGCTCCTCGCGGAGGGGGTAGGGAGGGGCCGAGGGGCAGCCTGCCGGGGAGGGGACAGCTCCTTGAGGTCTGAAGGACGGACAGCAGAGTCCCTGGAGGGCGTGCCGCTCTCCGCCTGGTACCTGTCAGGCAGAATTTACTGTTAAACTTGATATTCAAAATTTAGCAATAAGGAAAAGAGAGAATAGGACGGCCCAACGGCAGCCATTTAAGACAAAGCAAATGCTGTCAGGGACAGGGAACACTTGTTAAGTGTCAGGGGAGGGCTTCGTCCCCGGCCACCTATTACCCACCACTACAGGCCATCTGACCCAGAAATCCTGCTTTCAGAATTACTCTCTACCGGATGTCACGCAGAGAAGCACTTTTACGTTGAAAGCACTTGCCCCTTTCGCAGAGCCCAGGATTTCCGCTGGAAGGACTGTCACACTCTGATTTTGAAACCCAGTTATCTTTCCTTGTGCATTGCTAATGGGTCCCATTAAAAAACTCACAGATACAGAGGTTTTTAAAAATATCTGACCTCAGGGCTCTTGGTCCCCAAGTCAACTGAAATTGGCAGGAGACCGAAACAGGACCTTATACTGTCACGGCTTTGGGGTGAGGTTGCTGGAACAGAAGGGAGATGGTGCTGGTTAAGGAGCACCCAGGCTGGCCCTCCGACCACAGGGCAGGGACGTTCAAAGAGGAGAGAGAAAGTTTGGTGCCAGCACCGAAATCTCAGCGCGTAGAGGTGCAGCTCTGCGGGCAGCTGCACAGCCTTCCTTCATACAGCACGTCTCATCCACACGTTCAATCTCCACCCTTATCTGTGATTTTTAGGATTAAAATGAGGCAAAAGGTCTAGGAGTACGCTCAGTTTAGGCTTTGCCTCTGCAAGACCCAGTTGATGCTGGCTTTGACTCAGGCCAGTGGACCGCTGCTCCAAAATTGCCATGTCCCATTGGAATAAACAGCTTCTATTCAAACTGCTGGGTGTGCATCATTTTCTTATTTTGATTTTTTTTTTGTAGAGACAGAGTCTCACTTTATTGCCCTCGGTAGAGTGCCGTGGTGTCATAGCTCACAGCAACCTCCAGCTCCTGGGCTTCGGTGATTCTCTTGCCTCAGCCTCCTGAGGAGCTGGGACTACAGAGTCTCACTCTGTCACCCTTGGTAGAGTACTGTGCTACCACAGTTCACAGCAACCTCAACAGGCGCCTGCCACAACACCCAGCTAGTTTTTCTATTTTTGGTAGAGATGGGGTCCCTCTCTTGCTTTGGTTGGTCTTGAACTCCTGAGCCCAAGGGATTATAGGTGTGAGCCACTGCACCCAGTATTGGGTGCTAATCATTTTCAAAGCATTCATTCAAGAGTTAGAGTAAGCTGGCTCGGCGCCTGTGGCTCAACGGGCTAAGGTACCAGCCACATACACCTGAGCTGGCGGGTTCAAAACCAGCCCGGGCCGCCAAACAACAATGACAGCTGTAACCAAAAAATGGCCAGGCGTTGTGGCGGGCACCTGTAATCCCAGCTACTTGGGAGGCGGAAGCAAGAGACTCTCTTGAGCCCAGGAATTGGAAGTTGCTGTGAGCTGTGATGCCACCGCACTCTATCCAGGGCGACAGCTTGAGGCTCTGTCTCAAAAAACAAAAAAAAGAGTTAGAGTAAGCTGTGACACCACAGCACTCTACTGAGGGTGACATAGTGAGACTCTGTCTCAAAACAAAAACCTTTGTTCAGTGTTCTAAGCTGACTTCGGCTTGGGCTCAGGGCTCAGGCTGGCAGCCAAGGTCCACCTTCCATCCTAGCTGAGTGTTTTACTCAATTCACCTCTTGTCAATACTCTTCTGATTTTTCCAATCAGAATGCTGTGTCCCACCCCTTTTCCTCTGCTGTTCTCCCTGGCTCACCCCACCCTTCCCCACTCAGCTGCACTAGGAAGGGGCAGGGCAGGATGAAGTCCAAATTCCAAGCCCGGCTCTGCCACTGGGTGGGCAGATGGCCGTTGCTGAAGTTCATGGAGGCTGCTGTTTTGGGACTGGGCCCCCAGCAGACCAGACGGAACCAGAAGGGAGTCACTTGTGCGAAGGGCCAGTGATCAAACCCAACTTTGAAACCCAGTTTTCCAGGACAATCCAGCCAACCTCCTGAGTCAGTAATGAGGACGTCCCCACTGTGTTAACTGTATAAAGGAAGTGACTTTGAAACCACTGTCAACAGAAAAGAGAACACCCAAACTCTGAAAGAATTTAAAGAGCTTTGTCCTGAGCGGAGTGTGAGTGAGCATGGCCTGGGAAGCCGCGCTGAACAGGCCTGAGCAAGCGGCCTCCCTCCCAGTGGAGACAGGATGGAAGTTTAATAGACTCCTTAGACAGGGGCTCTTGAAATCCTTTAACTCTTCAGTTGATTCAGTGAAACTTGTAATGACAGTGACTGAGTCTTGCCACCAATGATTTCAGAGTTCAAAATTCAAAAAAACTGCCCCAAGGCCAGAGATTAAAGGAACAGAAGTATGTTCCTTGCTGTTTGTTGTCTATCATCTTAAAACAGAATCTGGGCTGGGTGTGGTGGCTCACACCTGCAATCCCAGCACTCTGGGAGGCTGAGGCGGGAGGATCCCTTGAGCTCAGGAGTTCAAGACCAGCCTGAGCCAGAGCAAGACCATGTCTCTAAAAATAGCCAGGTGTGTGGCAGGCATGTAATCTCAGCTACTTGGGAGGCTGAGGCAAAAGGATGACTTGAGCCCAAGAATTTGAGGTTGCTATGGGCTGTGACACCAGGGAACTCTACTGAAGGTGACAAAGTAAGACTCTGTCTCAAAACAACAAAAAAAGACAAAAAACCCACTTCCCCCACCCCTGAAAATCCAGAATGTCGAGGTGGCAACCACCAGAGATAAGGTCAAGGTGGCCCAAAACCAAAAGCACAGACTCTAGTTAAATGACAATTACCCAAAGCTGCAGCAGGTGACCCTGGGCAAGCAGGCCTGAGCCCTCCCTCTACACAGCCCTGCCTCCCTGCAGAGAAGGAGGGTGGTCCCGTGAGATGAGAGCTGCCACCCGCCTCATCTGCTTCCAAACCATAAACTTCTCTTCTTTCCTCAAACGCCTTGTCCCTAATCTTTGTTCTCACTGATTCGGCCTCGGTAACAAATATAGAACTTTCAGTAACAGTAATTGATATTTTGAAATGCTTTGGCTTTGTCTCTAATAAGTGTAATTTAGTCTAATTTAAAGTTGGCTACTGTACCTAACACTTCTGATGTTTTCCTATCACACTCCAATCCTTGACCCCAAATATATGCAAATGTTTGATAGTCACTGAAATTATACAAAGGAGTTGTCCATTTAAGGGAAGCCCAGGTGAATCCTATTAGTGAACTCGATACATCCATAATACCAATAGATTAATTTAAAAAACACATATCTGGATAGAATATCTGAACAAATATCTGAACATTTCTTGCTTGAAATTCAAGAAGCAACCATGTTTGACTTTATATATCTGTACGGCCATTATGAGGAATAGTAAGTTCCAAAGTGGAGTCCAGAACATGTTCTCCAGTGAGTGAACACGATCCCTCTCCTGGAGGACACGTGGCATTATGTGCTGGCTGGATTCTACCTAACACCTCGTCCTTTTGCTAAATGATTCCTTATTCTATGCTTTTTGAATTTTTGTGTTCAGCACACTGACTGCTCCAATATTGTGGAGATACAGTATATATAAAAGAAAAACGATCCCCATCCTAGCCCCAGTTGTTTATAATTATTGGCAATATTTGGAAAAAGGAAAAAAAGTAAACTTGTAGTTAGTTGTCAAAGAAGAAGAGGAGATGAAACGTGTGACTTCTCCTTTGTTCTTGTTTTTTCTACTATTTATTTCATCGATTTCTGCCTGTATCAGTAGTTTTTTCCATCCAGTCTGGAGTGCAGTGCTGCAACCACAACCCACTGTAACCCGGAACTCCTGGGCTCAAGTGATCCTCCTGCCTCGATCTCCCAAAGCTTTTTTTTTTTTTTGAGACAGAGTCTCACTATGTCGCCCTTGGTAGAGTGCCGTGGCATCATAGCTCACAGCAACCTCAAACTCTTGGGCTTAAGCAATTCTCTTGCTTCAGCCTCCCAAGTAGCTGGTACTCCAGGCACCCACCACAACACCCGGCTATTTTTTATTGCAGCTGTCATCATTGTTTTAGCTGGCCTGGGCTGTGTTCAAACCCACCAGCCACAGTATGTGTGGCTGGCACTGTAACCACTGTGCTATGGGCACCGAGCCCCAATTCTGATTCTTATGACTTCCCAAAAATCTATCCCCACTTCGATTTTTTTTTTTTGCAACAGTGTCTCTCTCTGTCATCCAGGCCTGTGATTATAGCTCATAGCAACCTCAAAGTCATGGGCTTAAGTGATCCTCTCTCCTCGGCCTCCCAATTAGCTAGGACTGCAGGTGTTTGCCACCAAGCCTGGCTAATTTTTTTTAATTTTTTGCAGAGATGAGATCCCACTATGTTGCCCCAGCTGGCATTAGATTGCTGTCCTAAAATGGTCCTGCTGTTTTGGCTTCCCAAAGTGCCTGGAGTACGGTGGCACCTGTGGCCTATCGAGTAGGGCGCTGGCCCCAAATACCAAAGGTGGCAGTTCAAACTCGCCTCGGCCAAACTGCAAAACAGAAAAATAGCTGGGCATTGTGGTGGGCGCCGGTGGTCCCAGCTTTTCAGGAGGCCGAGGCAAGAGAATCTCTTAAGCCCAGGAGTTGGAGGTTGCTATGAGCAGTGTGATGCCACAGCACTCTACTGAGGGCGATAAAGTGAGACTCTTGTCTCTACAAAAAAAAACAAACAAACAAACAAAGTGCCTGGAGTATAGGCATCATGCCACTGAGCCTGGCCTGTGCAATCCATTTTAAGCACCATCATTAATTATTTTTCTGTAATAATGGTTTTTATCATATCATTCTCCTGATCGAAGTTTCTATGGTCCTATGAAATGAAATGTAAAGTCTTCACCTGGGTATTTAAGACCCTCCACAGTATGGGCCCAATTTCACTTTCAGGTTCTACTTTTAAATCGCACTGGACTGCTTCCTGTTCCTAACACAGGTCCCACTTGCTTCCTGCCTCTGTCCCTTCGGCCACCTTCCCTGCACCTGCCGCAGCCAATACCCGTGTGCACGACCCCTTTACCAGCTGTTACCTGGCAGCTTGAGTTCTCCCACAACTGAACGTAATCTTCCTTCTTGAACTCTCTCTGACAGACTGCTCAAACTCGTTCAGGACATTTAGCATGTGTGCTTTGCATTATTTTTCTTTTTGCAAATGCTGCATGTCCCGGTCAAAGCCAGCTTCTCCAGGGTCTTTGCCTTACTCATCTGTGTGCCCATCATAGGGCCTAACACAGTGCCTCACACAGAGCTGGAGCGCAACAGGTGTTTTTGAATTTCACTTTAGTAAATTATCTATATCATAACCTCTATCTATTCATTTAAAATGAGAAAAGTCATACTTTATGTTTAACTGGATTTCAATTTAAAAGTAAGTTCTCTCAAAATACCTTCTTCATCAATGCATATATGAGATTAGTAGAAGTCGGTCCAAAGCCAGTAGTAGAGTAAAAGCATTAAGGAAAACAAGTTACAATGTAAGATACATTGTGATCAGCAAGTTAAAAACATACTCCAAACAACAGCTTACCTGAGAGAGGATTCTTGTAGATTTCTAGGCTCTTTGCCTGTCCAAAGGGCAGGACCGTTATTCTCTTCCTTGACTTTAAAAAAAAAAAAAAAAATTAATTTGGTAATTAATTAAATAATTTGACTGAGTTTATGAAGAAGACCTAGTAACATGTACTGAGTCGATAACTCTTCATAAATCCTTGAAAAAAAGGTGGCAAGCCCAAACTTGTAAGCTGGCCAGCAGAAAGAACGCAGGCTTTAATATATACATATATATATACTTTTTTTTTTTTTTTTGAGACAGAGCCTCAAGCTGTCACCCAGCCGTCATTGTTGTTTGGTGGGCCCAGGCTGGATTCGAACCCGCCAGCTTAGGTGTACGTGGCTGGCGCCTTAGCCCGCTGAGCCACAGGCACCGAGCCTTTTTTTTTTTTCTGGACACAGAGTCTCACTTTGTTGCCCTGGGTAATGTTACAGCTCACAGCAACCTCCAACTGTTGGGCTTAAGCGATTCTCTTGCCCCAGCCTCCCCAGCCTGTGAGACTACAGGCACCTGCCACAACGCCCGGCTATTTTTTTGTTGCAACTCTCATTGCTGATTTAGCTGATCAGGCCGGGTTTGAACCCACCACCCTCAGTATATGGGGCCGATGCCCTACCCACTGAGCCACAGGCGCCTCCCCACAGGCTTTAATATTAAAACACGTGCTTAATTTCAGACTCTTACAATAACTTTATTACTCTGACCTCAGAATCTTAATCTGTAAAGATGAGGATGATAATTCTGTGAATGAAAAGATTAACATATAAAAATGACTGACATAGGCCCTGTGCAATACAGCTTACACCTGTAACCCGAGCTCTCTGGAAGCCAAAGAGGGCAGATCGCTTGAGCTCAGGAGTTCCAAACCAGCCTGAGCAAGAGCAAGCAAGACCCTGTCTCCACTAAAAAATAGAAAACAAACCAGGTATGGTGGTGGGCACCCGTAGCCCCAGCTACAGGGAAGCTGATGCAAGAGCATTGCTCCAGCCTAGGAGTTTGAGGTTGCTGTGGGCTATGATGACACCACAACACTCTACCCAGGGTGACAGAGTGAAATTCTGGCTCAGAAAAAAATATATAAATAAATAAAATAAAAATGACTTAAAGCAACCAGTCATAACTTACATCAAGAAAAAGGCTCGGGCAGCGCCTGTGCCTCAACGAGTAGAGCGCCAGCCCCATGTACCAGAGGTGGCGGGTTCAAACCCAGTCTCTGCCGAACTGCAAAACAAAAGAATAGCTAGGTGTTGTGGATCTTCTCTGATTTGAGGACTGCAGTGAATATGCAGTAGTTTAAATTTAATTAAGCCAGGCGCCATGGCTCACACATGTAAAGCACTCTTGGAGGCCAATGCGGACTGATTGCTGGAGCTCAGGAGTTTAAGACCAGCCTGAGCAAGAGCGAGACCCCATCTCTAAAAAATAGCCAGCTGTTGGCTTGGGCCTGTAGTTCAGCGGCTAAGGTGCCAGGCACATACAACAGAGATGGCAGGTTCGAACCTAGCCCGGGCCTGCCAAACCACATCCAATCATTAGGTGGTAAGGCATTAAAAGATAATAATAATAAATTTTAAAAAAATGACAATTATAACCAAAAAATAGCCACGCATTATGGCAGGCACCTGTAGTCCCAGCTACTTGGGAGGCTGAGGCAAGAGAATCACTTGGGCCCACGAGTTTGAGATTGCTATGAGCTATGATGTCATGGCATTCAACCCCAGGGCGACTGAGTGGGACTCTGTCTCCAGTAAAATTAAATAAATAGATTAAATTAAAACTCAGGCCAGATGCAGTGGCTCAAGCATGTAATCCCAGCACTTTGAGAGGCTGAGACTGAAGGATTATTTGACACTAGGAGTTTGAGATAAGTCTGGGCAACACAGCAAGACCTCCATTTCTACAAAGAATAAAAAATTATCCAGGCGTAGTGGTGGGCACCTGTAGTCCCAGCTACTCAGGAGGCTGAGGTAGAAGGATCACTTGAGCCAGGAGATGGAGGTTACAGTGAACTAGGCTCACACCCCTGCACTCCATCCTTGGTGACAGGCAATAACCTGTATCTGACTGTAAAAAAATTAAAAGTATCTTCAGTAGTCAAGTAGTCAATGGCCACAGGTAGCCAACAGACATAATTAGATTAACTAAAGATAATCTCCATCACTGCAGAAAGTTCTACTGGGTAGGGCTATTCTCTCTCTTTTTTTTTTTTTTTTTTGAGGCAGAACCTCAAGCTGTCACCCTGGATAGAGTGCCGTGCCATCACAGCTCACAGCAACCTCCAATTCCTGGGCTCAAGCTAGTCTCCTGCCTCCGCCTCCCAAGTAGCTGGGACTACAGGCACCCGCCACAATGCCCGGCCATTTTTTGGTTGCAGCGGTCATTGTTGTTTGGCGGGCTGGGTTGGTTTCAACCCCGCCAGCTCAGGTGTACGTGGCTGGCATCCTAGCCTGTTGAGCCACAGGTGCTGAGCAGGGTAGGGCTATTCTCAAATGCACCTGAAACTAAGTGGTTAATAACCCAGTCCACTCAAAAGCTTTGGCTACTAATGTAGTGACACAATGTCACTCTCTTCCCATCAGCATTGTTCATTTAGAGTTTACTAACCATCCTCTTTCAGCTAAATGTAAAAAGCACCATTTATAAGGTGTTAATTGTGGCCCATATAAGAACATATATATATGCTAAGGAGAAAGGCCTCTTTCTCTATAGCTATAGAAAAAATGGGCCTACATAGGAGTCCTGTTAAAAGTGTGACGACTTAGAGTAAGTATTTTTACTATCAATGATTTATAATTTTGAGCTCCCTTTGTTCAGGTGATCAAGTGGATTGCAACATGGATACCTTTGCTACATGATAAAAATATTCCCTAGGCTTTCACCCAAGAGGTTCAGAGTTAGTCCTAATAATTAGCTGTCAATACTGGTGGTTAACGCCTGCCCCTTCTACAACATGACATCACCTTCATTAACACTGGAGATTTTAGTAATGACTATTGTCAGATTGACAATAGGGCAGGTCTGAGACTGTCTCTTGCATTAGGACCACATATTACAGAGTGTGTAGAGCTGGACCACCGAGTCCTGGGTAAACAGTGACGTCTGACCCAGGGAAGGAGATGTGGGAGGACAGATGGCACACACCATCACTGCTGGAAGAGGCTTTTATCCTGTGGTGTGTGCTCCACTCCTTATGATGGTGGCAGTTTTATGTTCTCAAAAGCCCCCGAATAGAAGTGTCAGATGTAGCAAAGAAGGGGTTGGGGCAGGTGTATCCTGTGAATAGCCAGGCCCACGAGATGAACCTTCACTGCTTTTAACATCATTTACAATGTCTTTAGGAGCTTAAATTCAGAAAACTTTCGCCTGTTTTACTAAATCCTTTTAATGTGTGTATTTACCTTCCTGCCTCAAGGATGATTATGCTTGTGGACAAGGATAAATATGCATTTAAGGCAGCCGTCACCAGTTAGGCGTCCTAATTGGCGTGCCAGGAGACTCGATAAGTCTGCTAATTACAACGACTTCTACAAACATTTTCCATGCCATAGCGGGTCAGGGCGGGAAGGGGACACAGGCCACACCATCTGCTCACGCTCTGTGTGGTACTCCAAGGGTCTCAAGGTGAAGTCCAAGGGCGAGTGAGTGTGCTGCCAAGGGACAGCCCGGCTACTCAGCCGGATGCCAGGGATGGAGGGGCAGAAGTTTCCTCAGACTATCCCCCTTTCCTTCTCCTTCTGGGCCGAACGTGCAATCTCCATGGCTGACCCGCTAATGCAGTCATCCTAGCGGTCGGCCAGCACTGCCCACCTTACTTCATGTAACACAGCAACATGTGGGGTTAGGGACAGAGATGAGGAATAGTTAAATGACTTACAGAAGGCCACAAAGCCGGCAAATGCGAGAGCCAGGGCTCCAACCCAAACCAGCCAAATCCAAAGTCCATGCCCTTTCTCTGCCAACTACAAGGCTGAACACTATATAGACTCACACACCTGGACCCACAGGTGTGCAGAGGCACCTGCGCCGTTCTTACACACAGAACTTCCGACACCAAATGGGGAGGTTCTCTCCACCCAAAAATCAATTCTCCAGTACTCTGGACACCAGCCCGGTATCCTGCATTTCGGATCAATTCTGGCTCTACCCACCTGGAGTTGATGCAGACTCATGGGGAAAGGGCTCGGTCCCACAGAGCACCCCAACTTCAGATGCTGGTTGCAAGTCCCAGATTCCTACCTACACTCTGACCAGCCAGCTATAAACCAAGGGTTCCCCACGAAGAGGATCAGAATATGCCACCCCGAAATGTGAGGCTCTGGCAGAGGAGTTATTTTGAACTGAAAGCCCTTGAGAAACAGCAGATGCAGGAAGGGCTCTCTGCCCTACCACTTTCTACCTTAAAGTCGGGCACAAATGTCCAAGAGAAAGGTGGCCTCCTTCCATCAGGAAGAGGAGCACACTCTTATCGCCAGAGACGGGGCTGCTGAGATGGATCTGTGCGGACCTACTACCCGGCCTTCATCTTCCGTCAGTCCCCCCAGAACGTCCTGCTCACCACCCACACTTCACTGACCCGGAGCCCGGAGCTCTGCCTTTGTCTTGTCACAGCCCTACTGTGACACAATCCACTGTACATAAACTCCCAGGCCCTTCTGCTTCTCTTCTATGAAGGTTTCCATGTACAAATGTTAACACCAAGGCTTGATGCCCATAGCTCAGTGAGTAGGGCGCTGGCCACATACACCAAGGCTGGTGGGTTCAAGCCCAGCCCTGGACTGTTAAACAACAATGACAACTGCAACCAAAAAATACCAGACGTTGTGGCAGGTGCCTGGAGTCCCAGCTACTTGGGAGGCTGAGACAAGAGAATCTCTTAAACCCAAGAGTTTGAGGTTGCTGGGGGCTGTGACGCCATGGTATTCTACCCAGGGCGACATAGTGAGACTCTGTCTTAAAAAAAAAAAAAAAAAAATGTTAACCAAATAAAATGTGTAGCCTTTTATCCTGCTAACCTGTAATTTGTTAGTTTAATCCCCTGGCCCAGTCACAGAACCTACGAGGGCAGAGGAAAAGTCTTTCTTCCCTATACCACAACCCCTTCCTGAAGTCAGCACCTGGAAGATTCCGGAGAGAGCTCAGTTTACTGTTACCAGTCCGTAGCGACAGACGGGGAGAGCCGAGTGGAAGACGCACAGGGCGCTGCAGAGTCCCTGGGCCAGAGGTCCTCAACCTTCCTAATGCCGCGATGTATTTTCATTGTTACGAAGGGGTCGTGACCCACAGGTTGAGAACTGCTGCTCTAGCACCCCCGCCCCAGAACACCCCACTCCAGCAACTGGACGTGCTCACCAACCTGGGAGCTCTGAAATCCTGCCCTTGAAGAGTCCGTATGGAGGATCATTATGTCGGTATGATCAATCACATCATCGGCCTTGGGTGACAGGCTCAAACTCTGCCGCTCTCCCCTGCCTGGAGGATGTGGGGGTGGGGCACGCAGGAGAGGATGGGTAATTCTAACTCTCATCACATGGCTGTGTCCTCTAGCACCCAGCCCCCATTCTGAAACTACCCAGAGGCCACCAAGTGTCCCCTCATTAGCATAAACTAAATACTGGAGAACCTCCATGGTTGACCCTCCCTGCACTGACCACCTCCTGGAGGTGACCTGATTCTCACAGATGGGACAGCAGCCTCATCCTCATGGTGACCACCTCCATGTGTGGACCAGCTTGTGACAGTCCCTTGGGTAGTCACCTGAGAGAGGTACTATTGTAAACTGAAAGGTGCTGATTACGAATAACAAGCAATGTTCTTCTTACCCTTGTCACTCAGGAAACTATAGGAGTTTTAGGCCCAGTGTGGTGGCTTGTGTCTGTAACCCTAGCATTCTGGGAGGCCGAGGCGGGGGGAGTTTGAGACCAGCCTGAGCAAAAGCAAAACCCTGTCTCTACTAAAAAATAGAAAAACTGAGGCAAGGGGATTGCTTGAGCCCAAGAGTTGGAGGTTGCTGTGAGCTGTGATGCCACTGCACTCTACCCAGGGCAACAGCTTGAGACTCTGCCTCAAAAAAAAAGTTTTAGAAGTTCTGCTCAGGAATCAGGGACAAAGGATATACAGTATTCCTTATTGTATCACTATGTATGTATAAAATTAGACCATGAAAATAAATAGTGTATTACTAAGCTATATATACTTTTTTTTTTTTGAGACAGAGTCTCACTCTATCACCCTGAGTAGAGTGCCAAGGTGTCACAGCTCACAGCAACCTCTAACTCTTGGGCTCAAGCAATCCTCTTGCCTCAGCCTCCCAAATTACTGGGATTACAGGCGACCACCACAACGCCCAGCTCTTCCTGTTTATTTATTTATTTATTTTTGAGACAGAGTCTTACTATGTCACCCTCAGTAGAGTGATGTGGCATCACAGCTCACAGCAACCTCAAACTCCTGGGCTTAAGAGATTTTCTTGCCTCCGCCTCCCAAGTAGCTGGGATTGTATGTGCCCGCCACAACACTCAGCTATTTTTTTTTTTTTTTTGGCAGTTGTCATTGTTGTTTTTTTAGCTGGCCTGGGCCGGGTTTGAACCCACCAGCCTGGGTATATGTGGTCTGGCCCTACCCACCGAGCTATGGGCGCTGCCTCATTCTTCTTTTTAAACCAATGTTCAGTGAACACAGTTCTTTCTTTTTTCTTCCTGCCTTCCCTTCCTCCACTTCTTTTCCTTTTTGCTACACACTTTATTCACAACACACTGTGCCCAGCCACTGTGCAAGTCACACTGTACTTATCAGTCAGCTCATCTTCTAAAGCTCTACAGAATATGATCATTTTTATCTTATGAAGAAACATATTTTTGTCTTAAATCACTTGAGGAAGTGTATTACTTACCTTTTTTCTTAGCTTTGGCATAATGAAATGGGAACAGGAGCTTCCTGACACCTTTTGACTTCTCACGGTCTTTTTTTAAAACAGTTGAAGAATAGATGATACGAATGTGTTGGTTGATTTCTCTAACTGGTGAACTCAAAAATTCTGGGTAATCATCAATCTGGAAAAAGAGATTAATAGATCTCATTGAATACAAACGCAGCTGCTTCTCTATTCTGGGATAACAAATCCCCCCAAGCCAAGGGTAAATTTAAATTGCATTTTTTTCCTTTCATTTTCTCCCTGTGGGCGGCCTTCCTCTTCCAGTTGTCTGACTTCCCCAATTCTTTCTGTGTCCCAGACCTGCTCAGATGGCAACATGCAGCTGGCTTCATCTCTGTTCCGGTCTATAGATTATGTCTCTATTTTTATGCCAATACCATGCTGGTTTCTGTTTGTTTTTGAAAGCATTGACATCAAGTGGTAAATACCATGCCGTTTTGATCATTACAAGTTTGCAGTGTAGCCTAAAGTGATGGTAAAGTGATGCCTCCAGATTTGTTATTTCATAGAAATGCATTGGCTATTCAGCAGGGTCTTTTCTGATTCCATACAAAGGTCTATAAAAAAAGGCTCGGTGCCTGTGGCTCAACGGGCTAAGGTGCCAGCCACGTACACCTGAGCTGGCAGGTTCGAATCCAGCCTGGGCCCACCAAACAACAATGACGGCTGCAACCAAAAAATGGCTGGGCATTGTGGCAGGCACCTATAGTCCCAGCTACTTGGGAGGCGGAGGCAGGAGACTCCCTTGAGCCTAGGAATTAGAGGTTGCTGTAAGCTGTGAGGGCACAGCACTCTATCCAGGGTGATAGCTTGAGGCTCTGTCTCAAAAAAAAAAAAGGTTCTACAAAAAAAAACAACTATTTTGCCAAGTTCTGCAAAATATGAGGTTGGTGTTTTAATAGGGATTGCATTGAATCTGTAATTCACTCTGGGAGGTATAGACATTTTAACAGTGTTGATTCTACTGAGCCATGAGCATGGCATGCTTTTTCATCTATTGAAATCTTCTGCAATTTCTTTCCTCAGTGTTTCATAGTGCTCTCTGTAGAGGTCCTTCGTCTCCTTTGTTAAATATTTTCCAAGGTATTTCATTTCCTTTGATGCCACTGTGAAAGGCATTGTGTCTTTGATTTAATTCTCAGCTTGACTGTTACTGGCATATATTAAAGCTACTGATGTGAGCAGCCAGAAATTGCTGCATTTATTTATAAATTCCAGGAGTCTCTTGCTTGAGTCCTGGGGTTTCCTCGGGATAGGATCACGTCATCAGCAGAATGAGAGTTTGACCCCCTCTTTTCCCCTGTGGATACCATCAATATCCTTCTCTCGTGTGGTGGCTCAGGCTGGGACTTCCAGAGCCACATGGAACAGCAGTGACGCCCATGAACATCCTCGTCCGGTTCCAGTTCTGAGATGCAATGCTTTCCATTCAATGTAATGTTGGCTGAGGGTTTGTCATAGATGGGGCCTATCAACTTAAGGAATGTCCCTTCTATACCAATATTCGCATGTGTTCATATCAGGAAAGGGTGCCGAGTTTTGTCAAATGTTTTTTCTACATCTAGAAAAGAATGAGAGGACTATATGGTCTGTTTTTACTTCTGTCTATGTGGTGAATGATGCTTATAGAATTGCATATGTTGAACCAGCCTTGCATCCCTGGAATGTGGAGCCCACCTGGCCATGATTAATTATTTTTTTGATATGCTATTGAACTGTTTGCTAAGATTTTTATTGAGAATTTTTGCTTCTATATTCATTAGACATATTGGTCTATAGTGTTTGTTGTTGTTGTTGCATCCTTTCCTGGCTTTGATATCAAAGTGATACTTGTATCATAGAAGGAGTTGGGGAGAGTTCCTTCTTTCTCAATGATATGGAATAGATGCTACAACACAAGCACAAGCTCATCTTTGAAGGTCTGGTAAAATTCTGGTGTTAAACTGTCTGGTCCTGGACGTTTTTGTTGTTGTTGTTGTTGTTTTTTGAGACATAGTCTCACTATGTCACCCTTGATAGAGTGCTATGGCCTCACAGCTCACAGCAACCTTGAACTCTTGGGCTTAAGTGATTCTCCTGCCTCATCCTCCCAAGCAGCTGGGACCACAGGTGCCTGCCACAATGTCTGGCTATTTTTTTTGGTTACAGTTGTCATTGTTGTTTAGCTGGCCCAGCCTGGGTTTGAACCTACCAGCCTTGGTGTATATGGCCAACACTGTAACCACTGAGCTAATGGCCCTCAGCCTGAAAATAATTTTTAAAAATGGAATTTGAATAGATCCTGATGGCTTTTTATTAACCCATATTCCTATCTTAAATTACTCTGAATTAGATTTCAAAAATTTTATTATTTGAAATTTCCTTCTTATATTTGTGAAAGAGAGAGCTCAAACTGTGCTATCACAGGAAACATTTTCTTTTTCTTTTTCTTTTTTTTTTGAGACAGAGTCTCAAGCTGTCACCCTAGACAGAGTGCTGTGGCATCACAGCTCATAGCAACCTCCAATTCCTGGGCTCAAGCAAGTCTTCTGCCTCTGCCTCCCAAGTAGCTGGGACTACAGGCGCTCACCACAATGCCCGGACATTTTTTTGGTTGCAGCCGTCATTGTTGTTTGGCAGGCCCGGGCTGGATTCAAACCCGCCAGCTCAGGTGGACGTGGCTGGCACCTTAGCCTGTTGAGCCACAGGCACCAAGCCAGATTGAAGATAATTTCTAAGACATTTAGGTAACTTAAAGCCTTGGGCTTATACTAAATTAATTAATAGATAATCATCAAATACCAAGATAATTTCTAAGAAAGAATACTGAAAAAAAAAAATGGGGGGGCAGTGCCTTTGGCTCAAAGGAGTGGGGCTTCGACCCCATATACTGCAGATGATGGCTTTAAGCCCGACCTTGGCCAAAAACTGCAAAAAAAAAAAAAAAGAATACTGAAACATGGGCCATTAAAGCTTGTTTTCATATTCTTTTGGGAGGCTATATATTTTGGCAAAGTTCATTTACAAAGTTTCCATACTTGTTACCAGGTTCTCTTCAAACATGTTACTTACTATGTCTAATTTTAAAAGTTTCATTGTCAGCTTCTCGAACTAGGTAACCAGGCAGTTTCTCAGACACCCATGATTCTCTCTTCAGCAAGAGTCTCAATCTCCTCTAACAAATTCTTGATTTGTGACTTGCCGAAATAAGACCCTAACTGTAAAAAATAATTATGTAAAACTTTCAGGATATCTTTTATACCTAAAGTATCTCTGAGATTTCTGAGAGAGCTCCTGGAAAAAAAAACAGAAAGGCCTGCCCAGCTATTTTTATTTTTTATTTATTTGTTTATTTATTTATTTATTTATTTGAGACAGAGTCTTAAGCTGTCACCCTGGATAGAGTGCTGTGGCATCACAGCTCACAGCAACCTCCAATTCTGGGCTCAAGCGAGTCTCCTGCCTCTGCCTCCCAAGTAGCTGGGACTATAGGCGCCCACCACAACGCCCGGCCATTTTTTGGTTGCTGCCGTCATTGTTGTTTGGCAGGTCCGGGCTGGATTCGAACCCGCCAGTTCAGGTGTTCGTGGCTGGCGCCTTAGCCCGTTGAGTAACAGGTGCTGAGCCTTGCTCGGCTATTTTTAGAGACAGGGTCTCCAACTCAGGCAATCCACCTGCCTGGGCCTCCCAGAGTGCTGGGATTACAGAGAAAAGCCACAGGGCTGGGCCTTCCCTTCTCCACTTTAAAGATGTGACCCACCCAGATAATCTAAATTAATTTCCCTATTTTAAGGTCAACTAATCAGCAACCTTTTGCAAGATTCTTGACTTAGGGGAGGCTAAGGAGTTTTACCAACTTTTTCAGATTCTGACAACTCAGAAAGCTACATAACCACAGAAATACATGTCCCGAGTCTCTTTTGGGGGAGGGTAACGCTAACCTAAAATCATTACTTCTTTGTCAAAGCAATAAATGTTTATACTGGAAACACTAGAAGAAGATGAGCATTTAAAGTTTTCAAAAACGTTTGGCGAAGGAAATTTTAAATTTTTTTAAACTTTCGTTCAACAGAATAGAAACAGTGCCTGTAAAGAAAACCAGTAAGGCTCGGTTCTTGTGGTTCAACAGGCTAAGGCGCCAGCCACGTACACCTGAGCTGGTGGGTTCGAATCCAGCCCGGACCCACCAAACAACAATGATGGCTGCAACCAAAAAATGGCTGGGCGTTGTGGTGGGCGCCTGTAGTCCCAGTACTTGGGAGGCAGAGGAAGGAGACTCGTTTGAGACCAGGAGTTGGAGGTTGCTGTGAGCTGTGATGTCACTGTACTCTATCCAGGGTGACAGCTTAAGGCTTTGTCTCAAAAAAAAGAAAACCACTAAGTTCTTACTTCCAACTTTTACTCAAAAAGAAATACATAAATGTGCACAGTGATATTAGCTCACAGTCATATTTTTTAGAAAAAACTCTTTTTTTCATTTAATTTTATTCTTTTCTATTTTTGAACTGATAGGTTCAAAACAAGCTATGATTCTTGCAAAACAGCTCCATCAAGTCTCACCAACCTTTCCCTCGGGAGAGCAGAGAGTCTCAGGTAAGAGTAAGGGGAAAAAATGAGGCTAGACACCTGTCCCCAGTGGGAAAAAAGAACACAGCTGCAGAGTAGTTCCAACCACAGAGCCAAGTCTGCGGTGGGGGAGGGGCATGGTAATTGGAGAGGAGACACATTTCCAATCTGTTGCTGGTTTTTCATATGCCAAGTAGGTTGGGCTGGGCCTGTGGCTCAAAGGAGTAGGGTGACGGTTGCAAATAACATAGGAAGCGGGTTCAAACACGGCCCCAGGGAATGGAGAAAACTTCGAGTTTAGGGAACAGATAGGAGGAAAAGCCCAAGGCCCCTGGTCAGGAAATGGACTCAGTAGAGAGCAGGGCCGTCCGGGGCTCTTTTCCAGTGTGGGGCAGGATATGGGCATATTCTTAGGATTCTGGGCCAGGATTATAGGCATATTTTAGTACCAGCCAGGACGCAAGTAGGAAGCCTCTAGGAACTCTGGCCTTGACACTCCAGAAGTCTAGGGTAGGGGATGGCTGCACTCTGTCAGGGTTATGAGAATTCGTTTCTCACAAGCAGAGTTCCATACTGATGAGAGAGGCAGTCAGAAAGCCAATGACACTCAAGAGTAACCTTCAAGTCCATTATTGAAAGCACGGCTTCCCAGAAGGAAAATGTCAAGTCAGTAAACCCAGCTGCCTGTGTGGGCCCTGAAGCCAGCATGGACACGGGCTGGCTCTTCTCCTGCCATGCTCAGGGCACTCTGCTTCTTGGTGTGCACCACAGCAGGCCAAGCGTCCTCTGGAACTGACCCCTGGCTGTGTGTCACCTCTTCCTCCTCTGCTGTCCTGTGCTTGAGGTCATGCCACAGGGGCAGTAGAAGGTGCCTCGGCGCAGGAGAAGCAGGCTCAGAGGTGTTCCAGTTCTCTTTCTTTCTTTTTTGAGACAGAATCTCACTCTATTGCCCTGGGTAGAGTGCTGTGGCATCATAGTGTACAGGATTTTCCCACTCAGGGCTGGACAGAAATCCCCTCATTCTCTTAGCCCAGGTGAGCTCCGAAATCAGACCCCGATTTCCAGGCACAAACAGGCTGCTTTTTCTAGGCCACAACCCTCTGGGCAGACAAAGCAGCCTGAAACGCTTTGGGTAACTCCACCTTGAGTAGGGAGCACACATCCTAACCGCTTCTCTGAGATAACTGATCTAGGAGGAGGGACTACATTCATTCCTTTGTTAGTGGACGCATTAACTTTTGAAGAGACGTTTTTCACCTACTAAGTCCTGGCAAAATGTAATATCGACCCCTAGACAAAGAGCCTGGGGGAGACTTCCAACTTAGGTTTTCCCCTTTGCCAGAAGCTCTGGTGCTTTTGACTCCTTCTGTATTCCTTTCTGTCTAATAAAATCCTGCCTTACCACTGATCTGGGGTCTGTGGCTTCATTCTTCAAATTCCTGAGACCAAGAACCTACTGAGGAAGAAATTCCAGTAACAGCTAACAGCAACCTCAAACTGTTCAAGCGATCCTCCTGCCTCAGCCTCCCTAGTAGCTGGGACTACAGGTGCCTGCCACCAAGCCGGCTAATTTTTTCTATGTTTAGTACAGATGAGTCCTGTACTAAAGGCTGGTCGCCAACTTCTGCACTCAAGGAATTCACCTGCTTCGCCTGGATTTCAGGTTTTCATCACTCACTTTGTCCATCTGGTTCTTCTATATTTAGACTAACAGAAGCCTTTTTTCTCACTGCACCTTGCTTCTCCATCTTTACTTTCGGGACACTGCCACCCGTCCGCACGTTCTGTTTCTTCAGGACAGCGATCTCCCTAGGGTCCAAGTGCGGGGGCGCGCTCTCTGAGACGCCACAACCCAGGCGAGGTTCGCCCCCTCCCCAAAGTCTGACTGAGGCGATGACCGTCACTGCTGGGATCCTTGCTCTTGGATCCCAAAAGAGTCTTCAAATAATCTCAACAGCTAAGAATCAGCTTTCTTCCTCCGTCCGGATGTTTTACCCCTAAGGAAGTTTGGGAAACCGGGATTCTGATTTCAGCGCAACGGTGAGTTTCTCGAATTTCACGGGGTGCTGTTAAGGAAGTGGCCTCGGCGGCGACGGAAGCCCGGTCCCGACGGCGACCGCCCGCAGCGCCCGGAGGGGGATCCCGGCACCGGGGGGGGGGGGGGGCGCGCAGGCGGCGCGGCCGCGGGTGAATTCGCTAACGCCTGGGACGCAGCCGCATCTCCTTCCGGCCTCGCCGCTGATGACACTCATTCCAGAAAGTTCTCCTAGCATGCCCTAAGCCCAGCGGCGCCCCGCATCCTGCGCACCTCTCATTAACGCATCCATTCATTCATTCGTGCATTTATTCTTACTGCGCACCGTAAGTGCGTGCTCTGAGCACTGGGAACAAAAAGTGAACAAAGCATAACCGCGGTGAACTTGGGCACTGGCTTCTGGTCCCCTACAACGGTTGCTAGCAAGGGGCGCCTTCCAGACAGGGGCCGGCTTCCCACACCTGCGGCCCGCGGAGCCGGGTGGAGGGGGCCGGGACGCTCGGCCGCAGCCTCCAGGAGCCGCGCGCGGCGAAGCTCCGAGTGCGCGGGGGTGGGGGCCCCGGGGGGCAAAAGAATGGGGTCTCGCCGCGCTCCTGCCCGCGCCCCTCACCAGGTCGATGGCCACGACGTCCCGCAGCGCCACGACGCGCCGGATGGACTTGGGCGGGTTCTCCGTCAGGTAGATGAGTCGGTCGCTGAGCACCACGTACTTGAAGGTGCGGTTCTCCGAGTCGGACACCACGACGCAGGGCTCGTAGGCGCGGACGGCATCGTAGACCTCGGGCTGCAGGTGCCGCCGCAAGAAGGCGTCCAGGCGGCCGTTGGTGCGCGCGGGGAAGCCGGGACGCGCGGGGCCGGCCATGCGCCGCGCCCGCAGCGGGGCCCCGAGTCTGGCGGCGGCGTCCGCGTTCGGCCCCGCCCCCCGCCGCGGTGGAACCCGCGCCACAAAGCCCGCGCCGCCCGGAGCCTCCCGCACGGACCCCTCCCCGCCCGGACCCCTCCCGCACGGAGCCTCCCGCCCGGATCCCTCCCGCCCGGAGCCTCCCGCCCGGACCCCTCCCGCCCGGACCCCTCCCGCCCGGATCCCTCCCGCACGGACCCCTCCCCGCCCGGAGCCTCCCGCCCGGACCCCTCCCGCACGGAGCCTCCCGCCCGGACCCCTCCCCGCCCGGACCCCTCCCCGCACGGAGCCCTCCCGCTCGGCCTCCTCCCGCACGGACCCCTCCCCGCCCGGATCCCTCCTCGCACGGAGCCTCCCGCCCGGACCCCTCCCCGCCCGGACCCCTCCCCCCCCGACCCCCCCCCCCCCGGCCCACCCGAGCCGCCCCGCGTCGGGGACGGGCCGCGGGGAGGCCCGGGGGGGGGGGCGGG
>CAUYON010166366.1:0-13861 GCA_963573935.1 Arctocebus calabarensis
CTGAGACTAAAGGCCTAAAGGAGGAGATGGGGAAAGACCAGGAGAGAAACGGAGAGAGCTTCTCTCTCCCCACTAGAATTCTCTCCCTCTACCAGGAGCTTTAGTGTTTTCTGTAAATAAATTCTGTCTTACCACTGGGGGGGAGGGGAATAATGTAATGAAGAATAATAAAATACATGTATTTAATAAAACCTTTTACACTTCGGAAAAAAAAATTGAAAAAAAAAAAGGAGATTGCTGTGAGCTGCAACGACACATCACTCTACCGACTGTAACAGTGAGACTCTGTCTCAAAAAAAGAAAAAAAAAATCCTTGTTATCACTGCTCCCTCCCCCCACTACTGGGGCGGTTTTGTGTGTGTCCTTCTAGATCTTTTTCTATGCATTTATATATAGATAAAGTCAAAGGCACACATATGTATTCACACACATACACATGTACCATACAACTGGTTGAAATTTTCTATTGCACTGTTCTTTCTTGCTCCTCTTCAGCTGTGTTGGAGAAAGATTTTGATAAACGTGAGTACATCCACAGAGATTTTAGGTGGCTGAACATAACATCACAATCCTTTAATGAGTGGTGGTCCATGTGAGCAAAGGGCACACCTGTTGGTCTTTGAGGGTCACTGCTCTGAAGAACAGCCTCAGAGAACAGCCAGGACCTTTGCAATGAGCCTGGAACCACAAGCTGCCCCTTAGGACCTCAAGGACCTCACGGTCCTCTCTTTGTCCAAGACAGGTCACCGAGGGGAGAGCAGGTGGAGGAGACCTGGGCAGGAGAGAGGTGGGAGGGAGCCAGGTGGAGGCGAGGGCCTTGCTTGCGGGCGAGGGAGACCATTCAGTGGGAAAATTGACATTTTCTACCATCTTTGGATTTTTGTGTGATCATGATTGATAAAAAGTAAGATTGTTTTCCTCCATTTCTCATATGTTGAGGTGCCACTGAAAAATTATATATTTATGTGTTTTTTTCTAAGACCACCAAGTTCAATCATATGACATATACGTATTAATCCATGACTTGCTTTTTTTGCTGAATACATCTGCTGTGTTTTTCTTCTTCAGCAAACGAAGATGAAACTCATCTTTTAGCACTGGGCTTTTGGGTATGGATGCTCGTGCTGTGAATAATCAGTGTCTTACGGATAGACATTTATGTGGCTCACAATGACCTGTTGTTACAAACAAGGTGGCACTGAGCATTCCTGAGCACACAGCTGGTGCCCAGACGCTGCTGTGGCTATGCTTGCGGGGTTTACACATTTCGAATCCTAATAGCAATTGCTCTATAATTCATATTCCCGCAATGGCACTAGAGACCATCCACGTCCTAACCTGCCCTGGCCTTCCCATCTTTTTAGTTTGCCACTCCACCAGGGGACTCCATGGTGAGGTAATGACACCCCACCCCTGAGGTGGACTGAGAGGGGATTATAACTCCATTGACTAAGAGTGCTGGGGAGAGGTTTCCTCCGCAGACGGGGGAGGTGGGACGCCATGACCTCAGTTCCCTGGGTTCTCTGTTTATTAGCTGGGATAGAGACACATGTGTCAGTGGGTGGAGGAATGGAGTTCTCTGAAGCCCTGAGGCAATGCTGGCCCTTCCAGTTCTCCCAGGGGGGCTGAAAAGTGAGCCCTGAGGTGACAAGGCCTACTGCTGCTAAATCAGGCTTTCACTTTAACCTTTAACAGGAAAATATTCACTTCTAGGGACTGACTGGGTGCTGTTTTGCTTTCTTTGCAAGAAAGAGGGTGCTTCCCCATGGAAGGGAGAGTCTCAGTGTGCTCAGAGGCGCTGCAGCTGGGGGTCTATGACCCCCTCAGTCTGGGGAATTGGTCCTCCTCCATGGCCTGGGCACCTTAGTGAAACCCACATCCTATCCTGAGGGCCAGAGAGGATCCTCCATGAAACCTGGACCCTGCCACACCACACTTCCTCTACTTGGCTCTCACTGTGTCTTCCCCTCTCTGGCACCTCTGGTGCTCCCCAGGGAGGCACCTCAGCTTAAGTGGGCTCCACTTAAACTCTCCTTGCTCTAACCTGATTTTCCTTAACCTCCTCCCCCTCCCCATTTCCAGATCCTGCTCATCTTTTAAGGTCCCTCTACATGAAACCACAGCCTCACCCCTTTTAATATTCTCAGATTTTCAACCTCACTCTGAGGATGGTTTCAATCCCAGCTCTACAGCAGTCTGAATGTTGCCATGCTTTAATCCCCCTTAGTTCCGTGTGTCTGAGCACGTGATCTGATGGTGGTGTGAACAGCAGGGAATCCACAGACTGGGATTGGAATCTTGGCTCTGTCACTTTGCATGTGGCCTAGGAAATTAGCTAACTGGTCTGGTCCTCAGTTTCCTTATCTGTAAAATGGGTGTAATTACTGCCACTCACAGGATTATCTGGCAGATCAGTAGTTCTCAACCATGTGTGTGTTGATCTTCCTCCAGGGATGTTTTTGTTTTTTACAATTTGGGGTTGGGGATGCTGTTGGCATCTCAGAGGGTGGAGGCCAGGGATGCTGCCAAACACCCCACAATGCACAGGACAGCTCCCCGCAGCAAAGAATGACCTGGGCCTAAATGTCATAGCGAGAGGTTGAGAAACCTGGTATAGATGGAATAACATATAGACGTGAGGAGGTACCTAAGGGCCCTCTGGTTCTCAGTGGGCGCTTCTGGAATGTCTATCCTTAATGTCCCTGATTTGTTCCTGTCTCACACAGAGAAGGTGAGTTTTAGGATAAGGGAGAAAGGAAGAAGGAAAAGAAGGGATATTCTCATTCTTGCATGTTCCGTGCAAAGTTAAAGACCCTGATTTGGGGATATGGAGGGACCACAGGTGTCCTGCATATGGACTGTTACCTGGAAGGATGCTGGGGGCTGAGGGGTGGGAGCTGGGCCTGCCCCTCTTGTGCTCCTGTCATTTAATGGACAGGGAACTTTTTGTTTCTGGCTCTGAATCATGGTGTCACAGTGAGGAGGAATGTGGCATGATTCAGGCTGTAGTACTTGACCATGGCCAGCCGGCCAGCAACTATCTCAGTAATAACATTACGCACTTTTCTGTTTTCCTTTCATTGGACATCTCAAAGCACAGTGCAAACATTAATTAAGGCTCTTGGCACTCCATGAGGCACTGAGTGTAAATATCACTGTCCCCACTCAGCTGAGAGGGCAAACTGAGCCAGGGGTGGCTGCAGCCCAGAGCATCACAGGCCTTGTTGAGGCTCTGGCTTGTTCTACCTTCCAGCTCTGACTCCACATCCTCTTCCCAGGCCCCCTTGCTGAGACCATGGATAGAAAGGGTTTCTTGTCCCCCACTCTGGTAGTAGGCAGGCAGGGGCAGCAGGGTTTGGGCTGCCAGAGGGGTGAAGGGAATAGGGGAGCCCCCCATTCTTAAATATGTCCGTTTCCTGCCTGTCACCAGGCCAGAGACATGCACGCATGCACTGTGCATGCTGTCCTGGCACGACTTAGCAGCAGAAGGCAATGGAAAACATTGTTTTTAGGAGAGTCACAGTGGGGGTATTTAAACTCCTCAGAGTTTAAAATAAAAGCTTTTTCCAAAATGTTGGCATCAGGTGAGCTGGGTTAAGCATATTAGTGTTCCCTGTAGTATTCTTGCAAATTTTATGTAAATAAAACATTTCCAAATAAATAGCTTAAAATAAGAAAGAAAGAAGAATGAAGGAGGAAGAAGAATGCGGTTCTAGAGCTACAGGAGGGGCAGTTGCGAATGCTGCTGGGAGCCGGGAGGTGGCTGCCTGGGAACCTTCTCGCGGTGCGGGGCAGCAGGGGTCCGCCGTCGCCGGGGAGGGCGTTCCGGGTGGTGTGAACTCCCTGCCGAGCGCAGTGGCCAGTGCAGCGAGGGAATCCAAAAGAAACCCTGGAAAGGAGACAAAAGGAGAAGGTGCTCTTCTTTTTGAAATGTGGCCGGAGAAAAGCCCTTCGTTTCGGGAACGCAGGCTGTGCGTCCCTTGGAGGGGCGTCCTGGACGTGGGGCACGGCCCTGTGGCCTGCAGTCCTCCTCCCCGCGCCGACACGGCCCTGGGTGACTCACGCCCGGGATTATTTAAGTCCCGGGACGGCCCAGCGAGCCGCACTCATGCTGCAGTCTTGAGCGCGCCCAGCCCTGGCTCCCTCTCGTCGTCGCGGGTGCCTGAGCGCCGGTAAGTGGGCGGGCAGCGGCCCCTCCTCCGCCGCGAGGTCCCGGCGGCCCCCTCCCTTTTCTGCTGTCCTCACTGCTGGAAGAGAGCGCAGAAGGGGCAAGGCTGGCGGGATGCCCGGGAGCTTAGGACCGAGGGGTCAGCGCCTGTGCGGATGCCTGACCAGCCGCTTGCGCCCCTGCCCGTCCTATTTGGTGATGCCAACCGGGGACACCGAGATGCTTGCGACGGCAAGATAGGCGGACAGTGGGCTGAGCCGCCGCACCGTTACCCGCCCGGTTCTAGACCCACAGGAAGAGAGTTTCTCTTTTTGAGGTTCAGGTTACTGCAGCCTGTGTCCTCTTTCCTGCACCGACGGTGGTGATCTCCAGTGGTCTGCGCTGCATCTGGGTCTGTCTGGGACAGCTGGACCGACCTTCACGGGCTTTCCCAGGGCAGAGGTCTGTCCGCTTTGCCCTGGATAATTCCTGCAGACTTGTCTCCCGCAGATGTGCTGGTCCCGGCTGGGCAGTTCCAATTTGGACTTTAACGTGGCATCAGAATTGTTTGAGTTCTAACTTTGAGTGTGACTTAGGGGACCCCATTCCGGCGACTATTCCCCCTTGCCGGCAAGGAGCCATAGACTGGCTGCAGGCTGGCGGTTTTGAGCAGGGAATCAGGGCTGGAGATGGGTTTGTGATGAGAAGTGTTGTGAATTTAAAATCATTAACCTTGGACCTTCACTGGTGTTTCTGCTCACATGTATAGCCAGGACTCAGGGCCAAGAAACCAACTGTGGAAAATCAGAACTCTCTCCAGTGCTTCTCACCCCGTGGGTTGTAACCCCTTTGGGGGTCGAATGATATTTACATTATGATTCACAATAGTAGCAAAATTACAGCTATAAAGTAGCAACGAAAATAATTTTATGGTTCCTCCCCACCCCATGAGGAGCTGTATTAAAGGGTCGTGGCATTAGGAAGGTTGAGAACCACTGCTCTATAATGTAGAAATTTCTAACAACTGGTGCTTCTTTCACTGTGCATGGATGGAACATCTGGGGTGAATTCAGGGCCAGACAGTCCAATTTGCCTGTGGTCTTGAGTCAGCTGGGCAGGCTTAGCAGTGATGAGGCAGGCAAGGGGTGGGGGGCTGGGGGAAGGAAAGTTCTGAATAGACCTGGAAGAAAGGCGGGGCATGGCAGGTTCTCCTCAGGCCTCAGGACACTACCTTTGCTTGCCCAGTAAATGGGGGCTGGGGAGAGAGGGTGAGGAAAGGGTGGGAGTAGATCCAGATGTGGAGAAATGAGGAGAGATGGGAGAGAAGCTGCCCTGACTCGGTCCTGCCAGGAAAAGGCTGTGACTGCACATAGCAATTTGCTGCCCTAAATCCTGACCGCACAAGAATGGCTGTGCTTCAGGTTTCATTGTCTCTCTTGGTTTGGGACACAGAGTTTAGAAACTGCTTTGATGAGGGATGGGGCCCCAGGGCTTGCCAGAGAAGGGGGCTCTTTGTAGATGGTGGCTTCTTCTGTAAAAGGCCCTTTGAGGAGGGTCTCCCTGCCCTGCTGGACAGCGTGTCGAGATCTGCCACTGTGCTTACTGAGCTAATTACAGCCCTGCCTCTGTAGGAAGCCAAGTTCGACCTCCCACAACCCTGGGAGGGTCCCCAACAGAGGGGCTGGGAAGAAGTCAGGTTTCCTTGCTCATTTTCTTTTTTAGAGCAATGCACAGCATTTCAGCTTTGAAGGACCATGAGAGGTGGGAGTCACCACCTGAGCAGGGAGAGGGTGAGGATGTGGCTAGTCTTGCCTTGGGGCTCAGGGACACTTTGTGTTTGGGACAGAGCATTCTCAAATCAGGGACCTGTGAATGGGTCTGTGTATTGTTGAGACTGTATGGGAGTCCACTTCTCTGGTGACACTCTTCCGCCCCTTCCTTCCACTCCTCCAGTACACCCAGGTGAAATTGAACAAATTGACAAGTATCAGAGCAGCCTTAAAGAAGAAAGCCCAGGAACCACACTCTACCTCCCCAGCGCAGCCACTGGGAGAGGCACCTGCCTTTGACCGATTGTGCTGTGTTCCCTGGTGGAGGGTGGGTTGTATATTTACCTTGGGTCATTTTAAGATGGACAGAGCAAAGTCCCCTTTTCCTCCCCACTCCCAGGCACTGCCAGGTATGTGGTTGACAAGGTCCCAAAGCACCAAGTTCTATGGTTAGGGGCCCTGATTGGGTGTCAGGAGTCTCCAACCCACTGTGTGACCTTGGGCAAGTCCCCTGCTCCCTGGGGGCTCCTTTAGTTTTCCCATCTACAAAATGACCTGATGATCTCAAAAAGCCCTTGCTCTTGTGATGCTCTGGGCTCTCAGCACTGCTTCTGGAAGCAGCTTCTACAGCTGGGTTTCTCTCAGCACAAACCACAGGTTCCTGATAGGCTGTGGCTATGACAGCTGAAGAAGTCATGACAGAGGGAGCTGGGCCTGCGGGACCTGCAGCCTCCCCCCTCCTGGGTTATCGCTCTCTCTTCTTGCTGGTCAGTGATGTAGGTTCCCACTGGTTTAGGCCTCGTGTGGTGTTTCTGAGTGCGGTCAGACACCTGCAGTGGAGTCACTTGGGAAGTTTGTTAAATGTGCAGCATCGCTGAGACCTGGGATCAGGATCTCTGTGGGTGGAGCGAGATCCTGATTTTACTCAACAACAAACATAACAATTGTCACTAACATTTATTGGGTATTCACTTTGTACCAAAAGCTAGTCTAAGTGCTTTACATGCATTAACGAATTCATTCCTTATAGCAGCAACACTATGAGGTCAGTTCTATTAAAAAGCTTCCTAGGCAATTGCTACGTGCTGCCCTAGGGGATGAGGAGGTCTGGACGAGGCTTGAGCTCTAGGCTGGGCCTCTTGGTCAGACAGTGACTTCAGCTTGCCAGATAGAGCACCAAGAAGCAGCATGATTGAGGACAGCACTGGGGAGGGGACCATCTCTCAGCACCTCCAAGCCTGGCATCTCCCTCGGAAGCCCTCAGGTTAGTTAGTTGGGTGACATCTCTCAGCGGTGAGGCTATGGTTAGCCAGCTCTCTATGGGAAGAGGGCCCAGGTCAGAGAGAGAGAGAGAGAAACAGCCCCTCTCTGGGCCTCAGTTTCCCCAGGTACACTGGGAAGGGACAGGACCAGACTCTTGAAGGCCGCTCTTCGTTCCTGGGTCTCCTAAATGGCTATCGGTTATGTACTGAGTACCTGGGGTTGCCCTGCCTAGGAAATTTTGGACCCTGGTGGGTCTGGAAAGATGGGCACAGTTCCTCAAGCCTCAGCATGAAGGTGGAGCCAGGCTGGTGATACTACTGATGGTTCAGTGTGTCCTACAGAGAAGAGAAGATAATGGGGGGTGCTTCAGGCCAAATTTTCTTCCTGTCCCCTGTCAAGAGCCCTCAAATGTCTTTACAGAGGGGGAAACTTTAAGAGTCCCCTGTAGGCCTGGAGAATTGACCTAATCCCACACTCCAGCTTAGTGTCAAGACCAGAGTTAGAACATTGGTCTTCCAGGCTCTTTCCAAAACTTTTGCTGTGTGGCACTAAAATAAAGAGTCTCTTTGCAGGGACCCTCATGTTTAGGGCATGTGAATGATAGTATTAAACCCCAAAAGTCCCAACCCACCAACCAGCAAAGCCCAGGACTTCAAGGCTAATTACGGCTTCACTCATGAGTCACAGGGCGTTTCTGGTAAGAGACCCTGATTTAAGCCCTTCTACCTGTGGGGAGGGACCTTGTAAGGGGAGCTGTGTGTCTGTCCTCCTTTGTGTCTGATTTGCTCACTGATTTCACGGGCCAGTGGCAGATGCCAAGATGTACTCCCTCCCCGGGGGCTGGACAGGGGCTGGCCTGAGTCACTGAGGACATACTCAGCTGCCCAGGAAAGGAAGTTGTAATTAGGGCAGCTTCATGGTCCTTTAACTGCTGTGACAGCTGCCAAGCGGCACTGGGCAGCGTGGGCAATTAGGTCGCTGTGTGCTGGCTCCTGAGGCTGCTGGCCACTGGACAAGCCTGTGTCCCTGCTGAAATCCAAGGGCCCAGCCCCAGTTCTGTGGCCCTTCACTCCCCTCAAGGCTCTGCAGTGGGTTTGAGGTGAGCTCTGGGAGGGGGGAGCACATGGAGCAGGCGGTGGCAGCTGTGGCAGTCAGACGCGCTGGAAAACAGGAAACTGCTAATGTGGTGATGGGGTGGCTCTACAGATGTGAGGATTTATAAAAAGAAAAATCTACAAATTCTTGCAATATTTGTTGCACTGCGTGTGGTCCATGTTCGACAGCAGTGGCCCCGTTCCCATAGGGAATTCTCTCTCCACCTCTCCCATCATGACACACCCTCCCTGACTGGGGAGCGCGGGCTCAGAGGAGGCCATGTTCAGATGGCAGTTAGAGATGGGGAGACTCAGCAGACACTGCTCGGGGCCTGCCAGCTGATGGACGCTGAATGTCGCCTCACTTGGGCTGTGATGCCATTTCGAAGCATGTTGAGTCCAGGAGTATACATTAAAAATAAATAGCTAGCTTGCCCCCAGGAGCAATGAGATCTTTACTTTTTATACGTCAGTCCAGGGAGTAAATCTCTTTTACACACCAATACTAAGGGGATGGGCAGACACCTGCAGCTGCCCACACATACCCCTGAGAGCAAAGGCACAATTGTCCTTGGGGATGGCTCTTGGATCTATGCTCCGGAAAGCAGCCGTAGAATCCTAAAATCTGGGCAGCACCCGCAGCTCAGTGGGTAAGGGTGCTGGCCACGTACACAGGGGCTAGCAGGTTTGAACCCAGCCTGGGCCTGCTAAAAAACAATGACAACTACAACAACAACAACAACAACAAAAATAGCTGGGCCTGGTGGCAGGTGCCTGTAGTCTCAGCTACTTGGGAGGCTGAGGCAAGAGAATCACTCAAGCCCAAGAGTCTGAGGTTTCTGTGAACTGTGACGCCACAGCACTCTACCGAGGGTGACATAGTGAGACTCTGACCCCCACCAAAAAAAAATTAAAATCTAGGAATGGCTGTTCTTCTAGTCTAATACTCTACCAGGTGTGAGAAGCCTCTCTATAGCTTTTTTTATTTGCAGTTTTTGGCCAGGGCCAGGTTTGAACCCACCACCTCCGGTATATGGGGTCGGTGCCCTAGTCCTTGAGCCACAGGAGTTGCCCTCTCTAGCTTTTTTAGCAAGTGGCTTCTCAGCAGCTGCCTGGACACTTCCAGGGACAGAGCACTTGCTACTTCTATGAGGTCGTCCATTTTGACTTCGGAAGCTGTCTTTGGTGGTGAACTGGAATCTGCTACTCCACAACTTCTGCATACTACTTTTGACCTCTGGAGCCACCCTAAGTTAGATCACTTTCTTTATCCCATGGATAAAGTTCTTCATGGATACTAGGAAAATGCTTGGGGACTTGTCACATCTCTTTTTCTGACTGTTCATGAACAGCCACTTGAACAGGTGCCCAGATATTCTAGTTTCTGGGTCACTTCACCATTCTCGACAAGTTCTTAAGGAGGTTAGTTTGTCATTGATCTTCTTGAAGTTCAGAGTGGAACAGAGCACAGCACCATAGGTGTGGCCTGATCACGGCAGTGTAGAGTGTGAACCATTACCTCCTTTATTCCACACTTGATTCTTCTATTAATTCCAGTCTCAGATCACATTAGCTTTTGTGGGCAGCCTCCTTTCTTTGTTACCATCGATAGAAAGCCCAAAGTCTTCTCCTATGGTAAATGTTCAGCCACTTTTTCTGCATCCCTGTTTAGGCAGTTAGTTTTCTCTTCTTAAGTTATGGGCCTAAAATGTGTCTCTATAAGATTTTTTATTATTGTTTTTTGTACTTCTGAAGAGATAAGACCTTGCTTTGTTGCCCAGGCTAGAATGCAGTGGTATAATTTTAGATCACTGCAGCCTCTGACTTCTGAATTTGAGTGATCTTCCTGCTTCAGCTTCCCAAGTAGCTAGGACAAGCACATGCTACCATGCCTGACTAATTTTTTCCTATATTTTGCAGAGATAGGAGTCTCACTATGTTGCCCAGGCTGGTCTCCAACTCTTGGCCTCAAGCAATCCTCCTGAGTCAGCCTTGCAAAGCGCTAGGATTACAGGCACGAGCTACTGCGTCTGGCCACAAATTCATTTTTTAAAGATATGTTCATAGTTTAATCTGGTCCTATTCTTTTTCATCTAAACTCCATTGGTCAAGGAATTCTTTTTCCTTTCTTTTTTTTCACTGTTCTACATACTTAGTAGTCCTGAGTTTCCTTATGGGTGAAATTACACAGGATGGGCTGTGAATAAGTGGAAAATGAAGGCCTATGTGGGTGGGGGAAGGGAATGGCTACTCGGGGCTAAAGCCAGATTGGGAAGCTTGAATTATTCTGAGTTAGGGCCCAGGGTCTGGAATCTATGAGTTCAGGGGCACAAAGGGAGACTAGAGAAATACCTTCTCCACCCATCCTTATATGTCATCATTTGAAATTCCTTCCTTTAACTTAGGATTTTTACTCATTAAAAGGAGAGGACACTGCATTCCCACTCAAAGTACTTACCAAGGAGTCTGGAGACCTAGCTTTCAGCTCTGAGCCTCAGTTTCCCTGCTTCCTGAATCACCATACAGTGATGGGAATGCATGACTGCTTAGCCTTTCAGGACACATAGACCCTTTGGGACCTGGGATGGAAGTTAGAGATATTCTCACATATGCACAGCAATTCTTAGTTCCTCGTCTAAGAATACCACAATGAGAAGTCCTTTAAGGCCTCCTCCCCTTCAGGACTTGGTAGGTGCAAGCTGTGGATAAGTGTGAACACAGTGCTGGCACTGTGCAGAAAGCCCTCTCATCCATTCTCCCATTTGCCCCTCACAACAACCCTCAACAGGGGGGCAGGTATTATCATCCCCACTTAACAGATGAGAAAGCTGAAGCTTGGAGGCCTCAAGCTTCATTTGGGGCCAACTCAAGACTCATTGAAGGTCAAACAGTTACTGGTCTTTAAATATTCATATAGGGACCAGCACCCATATCCCATGTCTTCTTCACATTATACACACATACATTCACACATATTCATCATCTTCTTCAAACACCAAAACTTTCATGAATTTGCCTCCATTTCCAGACTGTCCCTGTGCCTACAGAAACAAATGGAGCTCACACCTTTTGGCTCAAAGTGCATCCTAAGTTTTCTGGAACTTACTCAAGGCCACCCAGTGTTTCTTTATGGGAACTGGGACTCATAGCCAGCCAGCAGGCCCCAGGTTCCAGCTGAGCCTCAGCAGCCTGTCCCAGCAGACAGACACATCATTTCCTTTCATCAGGAAAGTGGTTTGAATTAAACCTAGATGAAGCACACATGAAAGGGTTAACAAAGGGCCAGGCTATGGGCAGTGGTGGTGGGCTGGGCAGGACAGGGCCAGGTGAGGGAGAGGAAGGGCTGAGCTTCCCCTGCAGTCTTTTCTGGCAGATCAGCAATGTGGTAATGACTTTGCTGCCTGCTGTTGCCCTTCCTGAAAGCCCCTGTGAATGTGGCCTCCGCACTCTAGGTGGGGGGAATTGCTTGAGCAAAAGTATAAAGGTAGGAAGGTAGGGGTGGGGCGAAGAGGCCTACTGGCCAAAGCAGAGGGAGCATGAGTTGGGTACATGACAGTAGGGTTCAAAACCAAGCCAGTGTTGGTACTGCAGGTTATCACGGGCTTAAAACTGGCTGGTGTCCATGAGGTGACCCTGACTAACGTGTGCTGTCTCCTCTTGCAGAGGCCATGCCACTGAAACATTATCTACTTTTGCTGGTGAGCTGCCATGCCTGGGGTGCAGGCTTGGCCTACTATGGCTGTCCGAGTGAGTGCACCTGCTCCCGGGCCTCCCAGGTGGAGTGCACCGGGGCGCGGATCATGGTGGTGCCCAGCCCTCTGCCCTGGAACGCCATGAGTCTGCAGATCCTCAACACACACATCACTGAACTTGACGAGGCCCCGTTCCTCAACATCTCGGCCCTCATCGCCCTGAGGATTGAGAAGAACGAGCTATCACACATCAGGCCCGGGGCCTTCCGCCACCTGGGCTCGCTGCGCTATCTCAGCCTTGCCAACAACAAGCTTCAGGTTCTGCCCGTCGGCCTCTTCCAGGGCCTGGACAACCTGGAGTCGCTCCTCCTGTCCAGCAACCAGCTGATGCAGATCCAGCCAGCCCACTTCGCCCAGTGCAGCAACCTCAAGGAGCTGCAGTTGCACGGCAACCGTCTGGAATACATCCCTGATGGTGCCTTTGACCACTTGGTGGGCCTCACCAAGCTCAACCTGGGCAAGAACAGCCTCACCCACCTCTCACCCAGGGTCTTCAAGCACCTGGGCAACCTCCAGGTCCTCCGACTGTATGAGAACAGGCTCTCAGACATCCCCCTGGGCGCTTTTGACGGACTTGGCAACCTCCAGGAACTGGCCCTGCAGCAGAACCAGATCGGTGTGCTGGCCCCTGGCCTCTTCCACAACCACCACCACCTCCAGAGGCTCTATCTGTCCAACAACCACATCTCCCAGCTGCCCCCTGGCATCTTCATGCAGCTGCCGCAGCTCAGCCGTCTCACGCTGTTTGGGAACTCCCTGAAGGAGCTCTCTCCGGGAGTCTTCGGGCCCATGCCCGACCTGCGCGAGCTTTGGCTTTACGACAACCACATCACTTCTCTGCCCGACAACGTCTTCAGCAACCTCCACCAGCTGCAGGTCCTGATCCTCAGCCGCAACAAGATCAGCTCCATCTCTCCCGGCGCCTTCAACGGGCTGACGGAGCTTCGAGAGCTGTCCCTGCACACCAACGCGCTGGAGGCGCTGGATGGGAACGTCTTCCGCGGGCTGGCCAACCTGCAGAACATCTCCCTGCAGAGCAACCGCCTCCGACAGCTCCCGGGGAATATCTTCGCCAACGTCAACAGCCTCCTGGCCATCCAGCTGCAAAGCAACCAGCTGGAGAACCTGCCCCTGGGCATCTTCGATCACTTGGGGCACCTGTGTGAGCTGCGGCTCTACGATAACCCCTGGAGGTGTGACGGGGACATCCTTCCGCTCCGCAACTGGCTGCTGCTCAACCAGCCCAGGTTAGGGACCGACACCCTCCCGGTGTGCTTCAGCCCAGCCAGTGTCCAAGGTCAGTCCCTCACGCTTATCAACATCAATGTTGTCGTCCCCGAGGTACCCAGCTACCCGGACACACCCAGCTACTTCGACACCACGTCCGTCTCTTCTACCACTGAATTGACCAGCCCGGGGAAAGACTACACCGATCTGACCACCATCCAGGTCACTGATGACAGAAGCACGTGGGGTTTGACCCAGGCCCAGAGTGGGCTGGCCATTGCAGCCATCGTCATCGGCATCGTTGCCCTGGGCTGCTCCCTGGCCGCCTGCATCGGCTGTTGCTGCTGCAAGAGGAGGAGCCAGGCAGTCCTGATGCAGATGAAGGCACCCAATGAGTGTTAGGGAGGCAGGCTGGCGCTGGGCTGGGGGACGGGAGGGCTGCCAATGAGTGTTAGGGAGGCAGGCTGGAGCTGGGCTGGGGGAGGGGAGGGCTTCAAATGAGTGTTAGGGAGGCAGGCTGGAGCTGGGCTGGGGGACGGGAGGTCTGGAGCTGGGCTGGGGGAGGGGAGGGCTGCCAATGTGTGTTAGGGAGGCAGGCTGGAGCTGGGC
>CAUYON010166367.1:0-26831 GCA_963573935.1 Arctocebus calabarensis
TCCCTAGTAGCTGGGACTATAGGCGCCCGCCACAGCGCCCGGCTATTTTTTTGTTTTGCAGTTCGGCCGAGGCCGGGCTTGAACCCGCCACCTTCAGTATATGGGGCCGGCGCCCTACTCGCTGAGCCACAGGAGCCGCCCGATAATCTCTTTTTCCAAGAATATTTTAACAGTTCATTTCGGTTGGCAATTCAGTGGTTAAACAGTATTTCTACTTATTCCAAGTAAATTTTGTTTATTCTTAGTTTTACACATTAGTTGGAAGTAGGAAGTAGATGACCTTGATAAATAGAGGTGAGCTGGAGAAAGTTTGTATAAATGACAAATTTTATGAAGCAATTTATAAGGTTAATTTAAGTGATATAAAAACACAGGAGGAAGCTTGAATTGCATTGTTACAACAGGGCAGATAACGGAAAGATTAAATTAAAAGACAACACGAGAAACGTGTCTTAAAGTGTACTAGAATTATTTCCCCTGGAAGTTGATGTAGTTCTCAGTGCTAAGACTTTAAGAGAAGTAAACTCTTCGTTGTAAAGAAAATTCAGAATATCACAGGGATACGAATGTTTTGGTTATAGGAATTGCTTTTGTGCAGTTTGTATCAAAGTTACGAATGTGCCCATTACCAAGATAGCACGCATTGTACCTGGTAGGTGTTAATTTCCCCATTCCCTTATTCCCTCTCTCACCTACTTGGTTTCCATTCAGTTTAACTACTACTTGTGCACATGGATGTTGATTGATTAGTTCCAACTTAATAGCGGTTGGTGTTTCATTTCTATTCTTCTGATACCTCGCTTAGAAGAATGGTCTTCAGTTCACCCAGGTTGTTACAAAAGGTGTTCGTTCACCTTTTATTTAGAATACATATACCACATTTTATTAATCCACTCATGTATTGGTGGGCACTTGGGCTGATTCCACATGTTTGCTATTGTGAATTGTGCTGAAATAAACATTTGAGGCATGTGTCTTTTTGATAAAAATGACTATTTTTCCTTTGGGTCAGTGATTCTCAACCTGTGGGTCGTGACCCCATTTTAGCAATGAAAATACGTTGCAGCATTAGGAAGGTTGAGAACCACTGATCTGTGTAAATACCCTAATGGTGGGATTGCTAGATCAAATGGTAGGTCTACTTTTAGTGCTTTGAGGTATCTCCATTTGAATTTCCATAGTGATTGTACTAGTTTGCAGTCCCGCCAGCAGTGTATAAGTGTTTCTTTTTACATCCACGCTGGCATCTGTTGTTTTGAGACTTTTTGATAAAGGCCATTCTCACTGGAGTCAGGTGATATCTCACTGTGGTTTTGGTTTGGTTTTCCTGATGATTAGAAATGTTGAGCACTTTTCATATGCTTATTGGCCATTAGTACATTTTCTTTTGAAAATGTTCATGTTTTTTTACCCACTTTTTTATGGGTTGTTTGATTTTTTTCTTGCTGGTTTGCTGGAGTTCTTTGGAGATTCTGGTTATCAGCCCTTTATCAGACGTATAGAATGCAAATATTTCCTCTCATTCTGTAGCTTGTCTATTTGCTCTATTGATTGTTTCTTTTGGCTGGGCAGAAGATTTTTAAATTGATCAGGTCCCTGTTTGTTACTTTTTGTTGCTTCTGTGATTGCCTTTGGGCTCTTCTTCATAAAGTCTTTACTTAGGCCGGTATCTATAAGAGTTTTTCCAACATTTTCTTCTAGAAGTCTAATGGCTTCACGTATTAAGTGTAACTTGTTATCCATCATTAGGAAAAAACACTTGGAGAAATACTTTCTAAACACAATTTTTTTGTTTATATATATATAGTCATTTTACTTATTTATTTTTTATAATTTTGGGGGGGTGGGAGCAGGGCCAGGTTTGAACCTACCACTTCTGGTATATGGGGCCGGCACCCTACTCCTTTGAGCCACAGGCACCGCCTTATATGGTCATTTTAAAAGAAAACAATATTTGTGTCATAAAGTCATTGTTTTTTTTTTTTTTTTTTGAAGTTTTTGGCCAGGGCTGTGTTTGAACCTGCCACCTCTGGCATATGGGGCTGGCACTCTACTCCTTTAAGCCACAGGTACTGCCCCATAAATCATATTTTTTAAATTTAGAAATTGCCAATTTGCCACTCTCAAATCTTTTGGGGTCTAAGTGTACTTCATTAAGTGATAATGTGTGAATGAGAAAAGGACTATGGAATGACAAGCAGTGATAAGGAAATTTGTGTCCAGAGTTTAGGAAAGTGGTTATTTAATTACAATTCTTCAGCCTGAATATTTTTCCTATAAAATCTTCTCTGCTGAGCACCTTATAATCGTCCAAACTAAAGCCATCACTTATTGAGGATCAAGAGGAATAAGGTGTTGGTTAGAAAATGTTATTTTCTGGGGTGGTGCCTATGGCTCAGTGGGTAGGATGCTGGCCCCATATACTGAGGGTGGCGAGTTCAAACTCAGCCCCGGCCAAACTGCAACAAAAAATACCCAGTGTTGTGGTGGGTGCCTATAGTGCCAGCTACTCGGTAGGCTGAGGCAAGAGAATTGCCTAAGCCCAGGAGTTGGAGGTTGCTGTGAGGTGTGATGCCATGGCACTCTACTGAGGGCAATACAGTGACACTCTGTCTCTAAAAAAAAAAAAAAAAAAAAGAAAGAAAATGTTATTTTCCTCTAAGAAACTTACTTTTTAGTTAAATTATTATTATTGTTTAAACTTGTTTTGGTTAAAAAAGAGAGATTTTAGGAAGAACAAAGGAAAAGTTTAGAGCGTTTCTAAAGAGAGTTGGAAGTGGATCCCTTTCATGAAGGAGAAAAGATGAAAGATGATTAGATTATTTTTAAATAAATTACATTATTTGAGTTATTAATAAACACATAGTCTATGGATGATGATAATGTGCAAGATGCTTATAAATATGCACATACAAACACAAGAGTGTTTGCTTGTAAAGAATTGTGGGTAGATTCTACTTAACGGTGTCAAATTTCTTGGGGGAGAAATAATTTAAGCCAATTTCCAAAGTTCTGCTATTACACATTAGCAGAATGCATTTCCCCCTAAACTGAGTGGCAGTCATATGTGCAAAGTTTTCACTAAACAATCAAGACTACAGGACTCAACCAGAATACAATTTCTTCCCTATTACCTATTAAAATCCACCCTAGCAAATTGTTCCTTTCACTTCTCTTTCTAAAATTTTGGCATGGTTCCATGATGTTTGGGATCTCTCAGAAAAACCAGAGCTTCTGGTTATTTTAGTTGCCAAAAAGAAAAAATGTATAAAATGTCCTAATTTAGTAATTAACATATTTAGTCCAGTGTGATAATTAAACTCAACTTCACTGCAAATGCAAATTTCTCCCTGTCCTGAGCTAGGGCTTGTTTTGGATTGAATTCTTGCAAGTGAGAAACAGGAGATGGCAATTTCCCTTCTGAGTCCCAGTTTATGCACCTGATCCTACTTGCCCAGCCTCCGGGATGCCTCTAACTCTACCTGGTTGGAGCCTGGCAAGTGCAGATTTTGTATGACTGAAACTCATAAACTCCATTGGATGTCTTTTTGTCATGATTGATGTTTAAATTGAACTTTGCTTTTGTCAGTTGCTGCCTGAGATTTTCCTTGTGAGCACTTCTAACTTCTGTGCTCTTGATATGGATGATTCTGTTCCTTTGGTTGATATCGTAAGACCCACTTTCTTAATATTAAGCCTATTTTTTGCAGATATCTCCTTATCCTGTATAGAATGTTCCCCTGGACAGTATTTAAAATAATCCCTAGCTGACATCCTTCCTAGGAGTCAGACATTGATCCAGTGCATCCTCCAAATTCAGGCAATGCGTGTATCATTCTCCAATTGGTTTTCTTGAAGATCCCTTCACAATGTGTAAGATGAGAGGAAAGCCCTGCTCACCCTTCCCAGTAGAGGTGGGCTGTGAATATAAAACCCTCACAACACTCTCCAAATAAAACTTTCCTTAATTTCCACCTCCTTGTACTCCTTTAGTTCTTTAATAGCCTTAATGTGGTTGTAAGGGGCCATGATCAGAAAATTAAGATTTTTTTATCAATGCCTTTCAATATATTATTAAGGGAGTCTAGCTTAAGAAGGTTGTTGGTAGCTACTATCTAAAGGCCTCAGCTACAATTGAGTCTGAAATTCATGTTGACGTCCTCCTGGAAATGTATCTTTATGTATCATTGTGAATGCATGTGATGTGTCTTTCATATACATACAATTGGCGTTTGTAACAACACATGTTTTATTATAGAAGCATTAATGGAGCAATGTCTCAGTGTAGATCTTGTTAGGTACTGGGGATACAAAATGAGCAAGACTTCTTTCCTTTAAAAGGGATCTGAATATGGTCGAGATGATAAACATAAAGGCAGATACACACATCCTCAAGGGAGAAATGCTAACGTAAAGTTCTGTCCCCTACTTGAAGGATAAAGATTAGTGATGATGAATGGAGGATGTGATCAAACAAGCCCTATTAAATTAGTGATAAGTCAAGGTAAGGATCTTTGAGCTAATGGACAGTAATTATAACCCCATCCTATAAATAGCAGAGCATTCCCAGAACTACAAAGAAATGTGAAATCACTTTTGTGTCATTATATGGATCCAAATTTGAGGGTTTCCTGCTTCTTGTATATCCTTCTTCTACGCACCTTAAGTGTGCAATACATTCGAAACTGTGTCTTTTATCCTATCTTACCATAGAGAAGTCTGACTTTAAGAAACCAGCCTAATCAGACAGCTGTATATGTTAATCAAGAATAATATTGTTCTCTAAAATACAGACAATTTTTAGTAAAACTGTATTGTAGAGACAGCTTAGTTAAAGTCTCCACATAAAAACGTTTTGTTTTTCATCAAAATTCAGTAAAGAGAGAATCTGAATTGAGTGTCTTATGACTGTGCAGTTGAAAATCTGCAGACTCTAAGAAATTTTCTCTTGAAAAATCAGTTCAATTGTAAGGAAAATGCTTACATGTTGAGAATATAACTCTAAAACCAGGAAAAATTTAGGGTCAAATAATTCTCTTGAGTAAACACAACAGTGATTAAAAAGAAAGAAATTTTGTCTGGTTACTTGTGTCAATGAAAATGAGAACTTTTTTTTTCTAGATACTTAAAAACATTATTTTCCAGCATTTTAAAATAGAAATACTCCTTATGGACTGTACTCCTTTAAGAAATATTATACTTATTAATTATAATTGCTATTGTCATTGTTTTTATGTGTGCATGTGTTGACTTCTATTAACACTTTAATGTTTGCTATTAGTTTTTCATTAAGGATGTTAACTTATAGAATATATACTTTTTTGAGGGGAAGAGAATTAATCATCAATTATTTAGGTGGTAAAGACATGACAATTTTGAAGGTCATTTTTTTTTAGTGTGTTTTTTTTCCAGATTAATATAAGGGTACACGGTACACAGGATTAGGTAACATTGTTTGCTTTGTTAGGTATAGTTCGAGTTGTAGTTAATACCTTCACCGAGGAGATGTGCCATAAAAATCTACATTGTATCCATTAGGAGTTAGGTGAGGGCTGACCACACTTTCTCTCTCTTCCTGCTTCCACCCCTGCCCTTCTTGAATTTAATTGTGATTTTCTCTCATGTGGGTGTTTTTCTCACTAGTTAGTCACCTACTAGATTTATATTAGTATTGAATACATTGGATGCTTTTCTTTTCATTCTTGAGGCACTTTGGAAGTAATTTTTCAAATTGATCCAGGTAAATACAAAAGAAGGCCATATTTTCTTATTTACTTTAAGAGTAAATTTAGTAGGATTATTATAACTTGAGCTAATGTGGTAGTCTAGGGATGTCCTGGAGAATTCACAAGACTTCTGATTATTTCAGGGTTGGCTGTAAATTAAAACCACATCTATTTATATAGGTGGTCATAAAGTTTGTGTGCAGTTTAAAATAGTGTGCAATTTAAAGGTGTACACGAACTTTATGGCCACGCTGTATAACATATCCTATAAGTATCTCTTAATAGAAATTCCAGGAGGATAAATTTATTAAACTTGAAATAGGTAAAAGTTTAAGGTAAAAATATGAAACCAGAGAAAGATGTGACTTACAGACCTGGAACTCATTTTAGTCTCTTAACCTCTAACAACACACAAATACCTTTTTTAAGTAATAGAATATCGTACTTCCATGTTTCAACATCGGTATACACAACAACCTGAAACTAATGTCTATTAGGTTTCCATTCATAAATGAAAACTTTTCTTTGCAAAATAAGAAATATAGCAGGGAATAGATTCTTAATATATTCCAATGTACTCATGCTGAAATTTCTGAGCCCTTTGTGCAGATTCTCAAGGTAATGCACATTACAGTGCTGTCCCCTGCTACAGATGGGTGGCATCACCATTTGCTAAAGTGACATGGACCAATAAAATTCTGCACAGCATTTAAAGATTTATTTCAGCTGCACAGAAATCCACCCAGTGACTATGTAGGATAAGCCATAGCTAAAATGATGAGGCAAGGCCAGCCTTATTACATGCCTAATAGAGTTTGGTTATTTAGCTTTTGCAAAGGGAAGGTCAAGAAAAAAAAGAAAGATAGTAAGACTCTTTCAAATTATCCATCTATTTGTTATACAGTTATTCCTAAGTACTTAAGTTTCTTTTTGCTTTCTATTTTTTTAGGCTTCCTTAACCTCTGAAATTCACCTTGGCCTTTTAGTTTTGTATCATCTCCTAAAGAGCCAAATGTTAATTTTTATTCCCTTCTGATACTTCTACTATCTTTGCTCATTTTTTATTGTTTTTCTCCTCTTCTTTTGTTTGTAATTGAAATGTTCTTGTCTTTCAGCATTCTTGCCTCAGTGTTTTCCTCCTCCAGTTTGGTATTTTCCAATGTTGACCTCATTCATTCTCATAAATACAATAGCTATTTCTATGCTATGAACTCCAACACCTGTCTCTTATAACTCCCTCTTCTGAACATTAGTCCTGCTTTGTCCAACTGCCTATGAGACTTTTCCATATTTGGTGCCCCATCAGGGACATTTAGATGTCCCATGGGTTTCTTATTGGAATAATTGTTAGGACAAAAACGTTTTCCTTCTGTACTTTTTCCTACTATATATTACTATTCTCCTTTAAAAGAAAACAAATCTTTCACCAGCCAGGCTCTACCCTTCCTGTGATTGACACCCACTGAACTTTGTGTGTTCTTGCCAATTATCCCTCTGTCCAAACACTTGGCATTTTCAGCACCAAGATTTGATATTGGATTTTGATTCCATACTAGTAATTCCTCTAGAACACTCACTCGCAGATCCTTGATGCTTTCCTCTGAAGATTTTGTCCTCCATTCTGATACATCCCTTACCATGATCAGAATAGACCAATCTTTTATACCCACCTTTCACCCCTCCAGCTTTCCTTAGTGCCCCACATCTAAGGATTTCTGAAAATCCCCAGGATCTTACTTGTCATTGTCTCTCACCCCTCTCTAATTTTCACTTCCCTGTTTACCCACTTTAAGTTTCATGGACAGTCACTACTGTCATGAATCATATCCCATGTTATCTCAACTTCTTCCTTCCTTCTTACTGTACACTGACAAACAACCCATGCAACTATATAGCCTTTATTCAACTCTGAATTTGAATATGAATAGATGACCATGGTGGGGGAAAAGAATCACAAGACTTTGATGACGTATTTTAAAATCCTGGTGACTAACTTCAGGGACATAGTATAGGACAGTGTCACCTAAAAATTTCCCTCCATTTTTTTCATGGTAGTCACTTCCCTGTTCTTACAAACCAACAATGCCTATCTTTTCTCTTCTCTACAACCTTTACCACATTCTCATTCTAATTCTCAGTTGATAACTACATCTTATTATACAGAGAAAATAGACGTGACCAAACAAAAATTTCTGCCTTTTATTGGGTCTAGAAAACAAATTGAATTATTAACCGAACACTCAGCAATTATTGGTTCTCTTCCCACCTCATTTCTCACCCAACTGCCTCACTGGATTATTAGTGATGTCTCCTAGTCTCATAACTTTAAATACTTTATGTATGCTGGCCGATCATGAATTTATATTTCTAGCCCAACCTCTCTGCTTCATTCCTGATTCTCGTATCCATCAGTCTACTCAACATTTTCACTTAGATCTTGTGGAAATTGTTAGGTTTGCTCATAAATACTCTCCCATCTTTGATACATGATGGAATTGCCTTTTCTGAACCCCTCTTCTCCCCATGTAGTTACCAATAAAATGTGGGCAGAAAATGTTTATGTCATTTACATTGGAAGCCTTAAAGTCCACAGTTTAATGGACTTCTCCTGCCCTTGCAGTCTCTGGGAGAAGAATGTGGCGAGGGAAAGCCTCCACCAGTTGGCACTCTGAACAAATGAAGCGGATAGAGTCTGTTGTCAACCCTTCCTGGACTTGAAGCATGAGTAGGCCATAAGTCTGTTTTATGACGTCGATGATACTTTGGGATTGTTGGTTCTTCATCTTAATCTAACCTATCTCAACTGATAGTATTTGTGTTATACATCTCAAATTTGACCATTGCCTTTCCCTTCTAAACCTGATCATCTTAGAATTTTCTTTGTATCAGGAAATGGTATCCTGATGTTTCAGTCTGTATAGTCAAAAATATCCTCTCTCTTATAATTTACATCCTACCCATCAACAAATCCGACTAGGTTCACTTCCAAAATGTCAGGTTTAACCCATTTACACAGTACAGTAGTAGGCCTAGAACTATACTCTAGTCCAAGCCTCTTCTGAAATTGTCCTCTGATGTGACTCCCTGTTCCCCTCTTAAACTGTTATAGTCAATTTTCCACACAGCACCAAGAATGGTTTTTCAAAAAATAAATCAGATTAGGTCATACCTCTGTCCCCAAAACTTCAGGGTCCTTAATGTATAACATAACATTTAAATTCCCTATCTAGCTTCCAAGAGCTGTATCATCTGACTCATAATGATTTGTTCTTTCTGATCCCGTTTCTACCTCTCCCTGCTCTTTCAACTCACTGCTTCAGCTGCTCATCTCTTTCTATCACTTACACGCCCAGTTAGCATCTACATCAGAACATTGCACTTGCTGTTTCACTTATTTATACACCAATTACCATTAATTTAAGTTAAATTTAGGTTATTCTGAACCTTATAATAGAGTGAAGTGTCTGGCTAAGTCTAATTACCAAGAAAAACACAGTGTTCTATCTTATTCAGAGACGTGTACTTTAATCATTCTGTCATTTGTTGAATTGTGATCTTGAGAAAATAGATAATTATCATGGAAAACTACTTTTGGTTAGAATTTTTCTTACAGAAAAACATGTTTGTTCAGTTAAAATTGTAAGCCAATTATGGAAATGTGTGAGTTAGGTTTGTAGTGTAGTTTAGGACACGCATTTCTGGAGGGCCTGTTGACCAGAGTCCAGGACCCTCAAAGCCCACACACAGGATGTCTGGCACCCGGTGGCTCAGGGCTAACATTCTGGAGGTTCTGTTTGATCAGACACCAGGACCGTGCCCCTCTGGTGTTTCAGATGCCCTATTGATGTCTTGAGGCTGAGAACTGAATGCTTAGCAACTAAAGATTACTATAGCCTGAGTCCTGTCCAGGTATAGAAGGGAATCACTGAAGCAAGTTAGGAAAGTTTAAGTTTCCCCCCTAATTTGTAAAGTGTGTATAGTAATCACATGATGTGCTTGCATGATTTTCCCTCTTTTGTTTCCATTTTTGTTTTAGTTTTTGATTATTAATGATTGCTTAGGGCTCCCAGCTTTGAATTACTAAAATTGGCTTTATGTTTCATGTTGTCAACGTGATTTATGGTTTCTGACTGAATAAAGAGACTTTTGGGGGACTGGAACAGGGCTGTACTCGTTAGATGCTACTAGCAATAGTGTATGCTTCTCACAGGCTTACGTCTGTTCCTTTACCTGAGATAACTGAGTCCAAGTCTTTTCTCATGATGACTGCCTTACTGCAGATTCTTGCAATGGTTGTAGGGACCCAGCCCCTACTTGGAAGATTTAAAATATGGCCACAAATTCTTGGACACTCCTCCTTTCAATAGGTGAAGCATATTTATTCTTCCTTGAGTCTGGGTTTTGCTTAGTGACTTACATTTAATGAATAAAGCATGGCAGAAATGGCAGTGTGGTTCTCAAGACTAAATCATAAAAGGCACTGTGGGCTTTTTGTTCTCACATTTTCTCTGTTTCCTTTGAAACCACTCACTTAGGGGTCATGGATAAGTTAGTGGCCAAGAAGACATTCAAGGAGCTCTATAGAAAAGTGCACATGGTAAGGAACGTAGGTAGGCCTTCTGCTAAAAGTCAGCAAAGAACTGAGGACTGCAGTCACAGTGGGTGAGTGTTCTGGGCAAACAGATCCTCCAGCCCCAGTCAAGCCTTCAGATCACTGCAGGGTTGCTGACATCTTGAATTATAAGTCCATGTGAAACTCTGTACCAAAAATACTAATTGAACTTCCATATTCCATGCACTTAGAAAATGTAAGATAATATTGTTTGTTGTTTTAATGTGCTAATTTTTGAGATACTTCATAATGTAAAATAGTATGCCATATTATTTTGGTCATAGGGATTTAATTATAATAAAACATAATAAATGTGAAAATTTAGCTCCTTTCTATGATTTTACTGACCTTGTAACAAAGTTAAACAATATAAAGATTATATAGATTGCCTTATATTTAAGAACATGTGTAAAGTGTTATATTTATAAAATTAATTTAAAAGGAAAATCTATAATTAGCAAATGAATTAATTATAAAATACCTTGGACATTCTCTTCTAAAGAGGTAAAAAAGTTAGGAAGTGAAAATGGATAACAAGCCAAATAATTTGCCCTCAGACAATATGTTACTCTGGGAACTTGTTTAAAAACAATGTGTACCTACTAGTTTGCCTTAGGATTACCTGCAAGTTCAAATAAGTTCAAATTGAGCAATTACTATTTGCCAGGAACTAGAATTAATATTCAAAGATAGGCAAGATTTGGTCCATTTTTTTGGAATAGTCTAGTGTGAGAGTGGGGGCATCAGAGAATTACCAACAAACACACATGAAGTCTAACAATTCAGGTCGTCAACTCATCCTAGAAAAAGTGCTACATACCTCATTGCTGAATATCACTATGGTCACCTCCGCAGTCCTCCCTTTGGAAACTATGCACCAATGCCGTGCCTAGTCCACCTTTTGAAGAAATTTTGAAACTCTTTTTCTGTAATGACCATCAGAGCTATCATTGTGTTGCACACAAAACCACACAACGATAATAATGAATGCCACTCAGCAAGACACTGCCATACGTTGACGCTAACACAGCTGTGAGACGCTGATATACCAAAGCTGTGAAATCTTATTGAGTTATTTGTACAGTGCTTCCAATGTAAGTGCAAGATGGCAGGTTTGCAAACTTAATTGTCAGACCCTGTATGATGTCAGCTTTGATGGTCATTTCAGAATAGTAGTTGAAAGATGGGCTAGGCACTGGCATCAATGTGTAGTTTCCCAAAGGTCGTACTTCAAAGGTGACCATAGTGATACTTAGCAATAAGGTATGTGGCACTTTTACTAGGATTAGTTCACAGACTTAATTGTCAGAGCTCATATATGTGGTCAAACAAAGGTATGTTTATTTAGGATACCTGCAGGCTTATTCTGGACCATTGTAACAGGCCATAAGACTGTTGGGATACAGCATATATCTAAAAAAGGCAACCTGAGAGTAAATTTCCTTGTATTGAATTTATAGGAAATCATTATTGTGGTTTCAGGGTTATTCTAAGGTTCCACACTGTTCCTTAAAGAATAACTTTTCCAGCCAGGCAATGTGGCTCATGCTTGTGATCCTAGCACTCTGGGAGGCCTAGGCAGGTGGATCACTTGAGCTCAGGAATTCAAGACCAGCCTGAGCAAGAGTAAGACCCCATCTCTACTAAAAATAAGAAAACTTGTCAGGCATTGTGGTGGGCTCCTGTGTTCCCAGCTACAGGGGAGGCTGAGGTAAGAGGATTGCTTGGAGCCCAAGAATTTGATGTTACTGTGAGTTGTGATGACACCATGGCACTCTACCCAGGACAACAGAGTGAGAGTGTCTCAAAAAAAAAATTACTTTCTCTAACAACTCTTGGTGTTCCATTTTCCATCATAGAAAACACTTGAAGATACAGTAGCAGAGAACAACAAATTGTTTCTGGGAGGTAAGAGCCTCACTGTGGTCACAGAGGAAGGACTGTCAGGTCAGGTTTAGAAGCACAGCTGATTCCTGCTGTCATGCTATTAAAGGAGCACCTGAGACCCCTCAAGGGAAGTCAGTTTCAAGACCATTGCTTAGCAACAACAGATGGTATCATTTAATATCAAACATGTACTTTCTTTGTAGTTCAACTTCATATCAGAAGAAGAGATTGGGGGACAATAGGAAAGAGTGAAGGAGTAGTAGGACAAAAGTTCCAGATACTTGAGCTAGAATATATAGGCCACTTGGGGCAACATTTGTAAGTGATTTCCTTAGTTAAATAACTTTTGCTCTTTCAGTATCAACTAAAGTAATTGGTGAAATTCTTGCCTTTCCTAAGATAATTTTGTCCACAGTGGTGGGATTCTTGGGGGACAGGAATTGTCCCCAGGCAGCTGTCAACACTATTGTCTGATTTCTTCATAACTATGAGTCGATAATCCCACATTTGTCCTGTTTCCACCACTTATCTCTTTTCCAGTCTGCCAGTTTTCTTTCCCTTTTGGAACTGCAAAGTCTGAAGCTGGAGCTCACTGGGTCCCTTTGCAGGGGTCTACTCCTTCATGTGGTCTCTGTCCTGATGACTTGGGCACTAGACCTGAATCTGTACCACACAGGACACAGGGCTGTCTGGGTGCTTTGTGGCAGACCCTTCCTTACGCTGCACTTGCACACAGCCTGCAGCACGGAGGCCAGGATGGGCTCTGGACTGTCAGCTCCCCTGTGCCATTGCTCTGGTTTGGTGGTCAGACCTGCCTGTTATAGACCAAGCTGGCTCTTAAACTGCAGCATATATTAGAATTACCCACAGAGTCTGTTCAAACACAGACTGATGGATGGTACCCTTGGTGTTTCTAATTCAGTAGGTCTGGGGCAGCCTCAGGAGTTTGCATTCCCAAACAGTGGCCAGGAGATGCTGATGCTGTTTGTCTAAGACCTTCAGGCATTAATAGCATTATCTTTCCCTTTAATAATCACTGGCCTAAGCCATAACTCTGACTTTGCCATTCTCAGTGCTTAGTGCCACTGCAGTTTTCTTCTATTTTCTTTCTACCAGAGGTTGAAAAGTCCAAGGAAGAACACTATATACTTATCAGGGATTTTAGGCAGTATCAGTGATGATTGTGATGATATTGGTGATAGAATAAAACTAGAATTTGTTTACTGTGTATTTATTGATTGATATATGCCAGGCACTATGCTGAAAGCTTTACACACATACTATTATTCAATCTCCAAAGAAAAGCTGAGGTGTAAATGGTGTTATTATCTCCAGGTGATGAATGATGAAACTGAGACTTAGAAAGGTTAATATTTACTAAGGTCATAAAAAAAAAAAAGCCCCCCCAAAAACAAGTTAGAGCAAGAATTTGAATAGAAGCCTGACTTCAAAACTGTTTACACAACCATTCTGAAAAAGGTGTCCCTTTCTCTCCTTGAACATTTAGGATACTTTTCTTTTCTTATTCTTTTCCTTGTCCAGTCATTAGTCAGCAAATATGTTGTAAGTACCAAGTGTGTTTTGGGTGCCGTTCTAGTGCTAAGGGTCTAGTGGCTGGAGACATTTCACATAGAATCAAACCAAGTAAACCTGATTTTATGTATGATGGGTGCTTTGTAGAAAATGAGGCAGGGTGGTCATAAGTGTTGGGGGGCACATTTACCAGACTGGGCAGGGGGAACCATCCTGAAGAGGTGTTATAATCAGTGGGCACTGAATGGATGAGAAGAAGGCAGCAATGGGAAACTCAATGGTAAGTCTTCCAAGCCAGAGGAAGAGCAACTGCAAGAAGGCTGAGGAGGAATCAAGGTTGTAGGAACAAGGGACCCAGTAGATAGTGGGGCATTTGAAAGGAGATGAGGCTACAAAAGTAAATACAGACTACCAGTGCAGGACATTATAGGCCAGAAGAAAGAGTTGATTCTCTTGGTTATGAGAAGTTATCAAAGGGCTTCAGCAGGGGAATGATGTAATCTGATTTGGGCTTTCTGAGCATCCTGTGTGAATAATAAACACAACACGCTGGGGGTGAAGAAGTGAGAAGAGTCATGTGCTCTTTCAGTTTTCCAAGGGAATAGAGTTGACAGCAGAAAAAACAAGAAGTGGTCGGGATTCAGGATATATTTTAGAGGTAGTGCCCTAAGATTTATTGGTGAATTGCATTAGGAGGTATAAGGAAAATGAGACATTACAGATAATTCCTAGGAGTTGGCCCCAGGCAACTGGTGAGTGATGTTATTCACTGAGCTGGGGAAAGTAATCAGAGAGTAGATTTGGGGAGTGGAAGATGAAAGCCATATTCTGTTTTGCTATCTAGTTTGAGATATCTGTTCAACTCTATCATGGAGAGCTCTAGTAAGGGGTGGATAGGGAAGAGATATAAATTCTAAAGTCACATACTATTAATACCATGGGTCAGGGAGAGACGTGTAGAAGTGGAAGGATGAAGACTAAAGAAACAGTCCGAACACACTTCAAGCATTGAGCCCTTTGGCTTCATTATCTCATGCAAGTGCTTAACATACTCCAATTTTAGAAGAAACATAGAAACTTGAGGAAAAGAGGTAGTTGGACCTACAGTTTGTAATTGGGCAGAGCAAGGACCTGATTTTTGTGTTCAAAGGTGCAAAAAAGTTATAGACAGTATACTACAGTAGGAAGTGCTAGTAATGTGATCACTAAGTACTAAATTTAAAGAGTTTTTTAGATCATCAGATAAAAGCTATTAAAAAGTGCAATTGGAAACATGAAATAATGATCTAAATAGGGAAAAAAGCATATTATAGCATATTATGACGTACTTTTACTTGATCCTTGGTAAGTCTAAGCAGGAATAAAGATTATGTCATTTAGATCTTAAAAGATTTATCTTAAGAATTTGATAAACGCCAAATTCATGATTGCAGTTTTCTTAAAATAACTCATTCAATTAGTTTTAAGTGTGTGCAGAGGGGGCAGGGCACAGAAATGGGATCACTCTGTATGAATGATGCGTGGCTTTTGGCACGCTAACAAGAGCTGTAAAGTAGAAATGGAGGGTGTCAGCATGCACACACACATCACACAGCTGCTGCTTGCAAATTGGAAAGAGAAATATTACCAGGCAAGCATTAGCAACGCTAAACCAGAATTTCAACATTGCCAAAACCCTAAAGAATTGTCAGAGAGAAAAGGAAGGAAGAAATAAAGCAAGACCTAAATATTTGCATGCAACATTCTGTGTGAAAGATTGAACTCCTTAAAAGATTTACTTGAAAATACCCCAAGCCTAGAAATGAAATATTTTTATGAAATACAGAGTTTAACCATGGAAGAAGTCTGTTTGCCTCAGACAAAATCCAGAGTCTGGAAATGTTCCCTTATCATATAACCAAAATTATTCATAAAAAGTAGGAAAAGGTATATTTGTACAGTAATCACATTTTATTATCAAATATATTCACAGTCTCTCCCTAAGGCAAGGTTGGGAGAGAAGGAAATTTTCTGTCATTTATGCATTTATTCCAGACAGCCATCCTATGTTCCAACTCCTGTTATTCCTGACCCTGTGTAAACTTAGCCAAGATTGTTAACCAATCGTCAGTTTCCACGTGTGAAAAGGGTTAATAGTAATGACCATCTTATCAACTTGTGTGGATGAAGGGGAATAATTCAAATGATGTGCTTTGCACTGTGACCTGCACATGGTGACCACTCAACAAAGGATGGCTACAGTTATTAGTCATTGATGTTGCCTTTAAGGATATATGATCAAGTAGGAAAAAATAGTAAAATCCATATCTAATGTAAATCAGTATAAAATGAAGTCAATGTAAATCAGAATAAAGTAAAAAGGTAACAATGCTGAACTTCAGAAAAGAAAGGGGTCTCATTTTTAGTGGCATATGAAAGAGGATCTTATGAAGAATGGTGGAGTCAGCGAGGAACAGGAGGTGAAAGAGCAAATTCACCCCTGTCCACCCACTGTGGTTGGCCAGGATGGGGCTTACTCAGCCTTTGAATCCAATGGCTCTTGGCAGTTGGAATTCTAGTGTTCCCAGCATTCAAAGTCCAGAAGCAGAACTGAAATGGAGGAGAGAAAATGATACATTTGCAGTTTGATCTGAGAAAGGTTTTGGAATGTTTGCTAGTTGGTGCTATTTTGATGTTTTATAAAATTGCAAATCCTCAGAAAGGAGAGCAGAATTTCATTCCAGGTTCTGGAAAAGAATTTTCTCTGGGATTGCTGATTCCAATGGTCATTTCTCTTTTGTAAATGCTTTCCCACATTTATGAACTATTCTAATTGATCTTTAATGTTCTAATTATCTTTAATTTTTGAGAGAAGATTTTGTTTGAGACAGACTCTCACTATGTTGCCCTGGGGTATATAGTGCCATGGTGTCCCAGCTCACAGCAACCTCAAACTCTTGGGCTTAAGTGATTTTCTTGCCTTGGCCTCCTGAGTAGCTGGGACTACAGGCATCTGCCACAATGCCTGGCTATTTTTTGGTTGCAGTTGTCATTTTTGTTTAGCAAGCCTGGGCTGGACTTGAACCCTTCAGCCTCAGTGTATGTAGCTGGTGCCCTAATCACTGAGCTACAGGCCCCAAGTCAGATTGATTTTTCTTAACTGATGCTGGCCTGAAGCAAATATCGATCATATTAGCCACTATAATATTTCTGGTTAAAACCTAATTGTTTCTTTAATAATTAGCCCTTCCTTCCTTCCGTCCTCCCTCCCTCCACCCCTCTCTCTCTTCCTCTCTCCCTTTCCTTCCCTTCTTTCTTTCTTTCGATTGTATATTACCTCTCAAGCCACTGCATCCATTTGGACTTTGCAGATTTGGGTATGCGAATAACTTACCTGTTACCATTACTTTATTGTCCTATTTTTTATATTTGCCTATGATCAGCAATTGATAGACATGAAATAATCATCAGAAAACAAATATATTTAGGATGATACATCATTTTTTTTAAAGGAAACAATCACTTTAATTTAAAAAATATATTAAGATCTAGCACCCAAACAAAATTCAGACTTTGTTTTACTAAAGAACCGTATTGTTTCTCTTTTCTAATCCAATCAAGTTTTGTAATTATTACACTTTACATATCTCCATTAAAAAAAGTTTCTCACAAGTTCATTATCCATGGACTCATGAATATTTAAGATAAAGGTCAGAGATGCTTTAATGGCACCAGATGAAAAGCATACCCAAGTCTGAAGGTATAAAACACAAAGTTTCATATTTTTAGCAGCAGAAAAGGTGATTAATTTAAAGTTTTTTGTTTTTCATTATCTTAGCAATTTTATTTCCCCAAACAGATTTATGAATTATAGATGATCATTTCATAGCCTCTTCTGTTTACATTATTGCTTACATTGTGTAAAAACTATAGTAACTGCCTTTAATAAACTTAGCAATGTCTAAAAATATTTTGGAACAAGTGCAACATATCATTGTCGTATGAGATTTTGTAAACAATCTTTCTTGGGTTAAGAATGTAGCCTCAACAGAAAATTCTTTATTTTATCCAAAACAGCACAATATAAACATCCCCAATGATACATAAACCTATATATAAAATATAGATTATCTCCAGTATTTTTCCTTTATATGGTAGCACACCAGCATTTGCAAGAAAACATATTGGTGATGGGGCAAGGGGAAACTGATTTGCACAATGACATAGTCAGGCATTAGCATTCAAAGACCAGGTAAACACCAATTTCAGCCAGAAAAGCAGTATTAAGAGGCTGGGGTTTACATACTCCATTCTCCCTTCCTGGTCATTTCATCCAGCCTGACTGCTCTCATTCATGGTTCTTGGCCTTTGGAGTGGTACTAGGAAGGTATGGAGAATGCCATACCAAACTTTCACCATGAAAAATCTTAACAGATACGAAAAAACTTTAAAGAAAGAGTAGCAGTATTTCAGAAGTATCTGTCCTAGAAATTTTTAAGAAAGCTTACCACAAATACTTCCAAAAACAACAGGCTGAACCAAATATTGTGTAACATCCTGTGTATAGTAGTAAGTATCTACTCAGTCCATTTGCCAAATTCTGTTTAATCTGTCTGTCTTCTTTGACCTAAGATTACTTTTCTTTTGAGATAGAAAACTAAATGGTCCTGACACATCCCCTCTACAATGACTGTCCCGTGCTGCCCCGTCTCGTACCTGGTTTCAAAGCTACTGTGCTCCTTTGAATCAGAGTGAACTTCTGCACCAGGGTCCTGCCCCTTTTCACCTTTCTTAGACTTCAGGGTTTGAGTAGAATACAATGATGGAGAGAAGTGCATGTCTGTGGGATATTTATGATTTGAAAAGGGGCTAATAAAAATTCTTTAAGTTAGTATTTTAAGTACAAAACTGTCTTGGATATTTTAAGTAATAAAAAATATTTGATGCTTTAAAATTAAAAGGTAGAAAATTGTGTTTTAAACTTTTTAAAACACATTCCATATCCTGCAGTAAAGTTGTATGAAATCGACAGTCTACCTATTGGTGTCCTAGGCACGTGTACTCACAGGTTCCCTGTCTGTCTCGCTCCCTTCCCCTCTTCCTCTCTCTCTCTTTCCCCTTCTCTCTCTCTTTCTCTCCTTTTCTCTCTCGTGCTATATGAATCTAAAAGTTTTCCCAGAACCGATTTTTATGCAACTGTTATTATTGTCTCTTTGAATCCGATTTTTTTATGTCCCCCCCGCTAGACCCCCGTCCAGAAATTGCATTTTATTCATTAATCAACGTGTGAACATGTGAATCACTCTTCACACTCAAGTTAGATAATACACGTGCCATAGCTGACATGTTGCCATTTTATCTAATGATTATAATGTCTGAATTACGTACAGCTGATCACTGACTTTTCTCTCTCTAATCAGGAATATTGGGGGGAAATTGGTCTTATCGTGGCTTTCAAGAGAACTCAGCATGTTCTGTTTTTGTTGACAGGACAATTAACTTCTTTCACAAGACAAACAGAATTGATGTTCTCCCCAAACTTTTATTTGCTGCTTCCCTTCTCCAGCCAGCAGCACCAGTATTTAAAGATTTCAAATTCAAAGCCAGTTCTCTAGCTTTATGGGGAAATTCCCATCAGTTTTATTGTGCCTCAGTTTGTGATTATGGCTTTGAAGTGTTTCATTTTTTTAGACAGTTGCTTCTATGTAATTCTCGAAACAGTCTGCACTGACAAAATCAACTTGTGGTAATAGTCTGGATAATTTCAAAGCAAAATAAGCGATGTATTTATTCCTCTGAGTCACTTCTTTGAAATCAGACTATATGAGCAATTGTTACAGTATTGTCACCATCATTTTTCTCTTAAAAATGAAATTGCATCTAGAACACAAAGGGTTACCTGGTATACTGAATTTTCATTCCCCCTTTCATTGTGTGGACAAAGGCTTGCAGTAAGGAGTCTGTTTTTTTAGTTATTCTATGACATATTTTTCCCCCTCCCCTTTCTTAAGCCTGTTGAGTTCTGGGATTCCTTTGTTTTGCAAAGCAGTTTATAATCTAAAAACTAGTAAGGAAAAAGAAATACATTGTCAGAAAGGTCAGATTGTCAACCTCTCTCCTCCTGACCCTCCAAGCACAAAAGCAGTCTGACCTCCCTGCCCCATCCCCAAGTGATCCAGGGAAGAGCTGTGTGGCGCCATCAGTGACACAGAGAGGGCTGGGAGCAGAACGGAAAGCCGGGGAGTTCAGAGCAGGTCCTGGACAGGTGCTGCGCAGCTCCGGTGATCCGCACCTCATTTCATGATAGGTTTTGAACTAAAATAGCTGATTTCTAAATTAAGGTTTTCTTCAATATACTGTAAGACCAAGACCTTTTTCAAGAACTATACTAGAAATCATTTTATGTCTGATCAAAAGCTGGCAAGTATTGGCATGACATAAAATGAAGAGTATTTTAAAGCTGGTGAATAAGTAAAAATAGATATAAGTGATATGATTTTATAATATTGGGAAAAAGAGAACTAAAATAACTCAGTTGAAATACAGAAGACTAATGAATGTGTGCCTTCTGTACTGTACGACTTTAGAGCCCTTCTTTGCTCCCAGGACTAAGCCAGAGAGCCACACATTTGTCATTTTTGTCTGGGTGCCAAAGCCTGCTTTCTACCTCTCTAAAAGGCCAGCTAGTTAATTTAGGAATAATCTTTATATACACACATACGTATATAAATATGCCATTTTCTGTTTGAAAGTATCACGATCCAATAAAGATCATCCCGGGTTGCAGCAGAGTTGTTTCCAGGCCCCGCTGATCCACTAGTTTGTGACTTAACCTATGTCCCTAACCTCGGTGAATCCCAATGGGATAACCATTGAAATAACTGATTTAAAAGATACTATTATTACCACAATTTTACGGGTGAGAAAACTAAGAGACCAAGCAAGGTCACAAATAAGGTAGCACCAGGGCATCCAAACTCACGCATTCTGATTTCAGACGTGACAGTCTTAATTTTTACCCTCTGTATGGCGGGGACAGAAGAGAGAAAGAATATTAATCTTGATCCCTTTATTTGCTTTTGATGTTTTGGGTTTTCATTTAATAAACATTTTTAGGTTTTAAGATAATTAAATAAATATAGAAGTGGCTATAGCTAATGACGTTATCAAGGTAGAATAAATACAAATATATCAAGACCAAAGTTCAAGGAATTTTGAGTGAGTCATGGAAGAAAGTTATGTAAGTGGCAAATGTGTGTGTGTGTGTGTGTGTGCGTGCACGTAAAAAGGATCCCTTGGTATTTAATGAAATCAGACTATGTCTTTAATTTCCCTTCTCTTTTTGTAAGGGATGGGAGAGACATGGTGGATACTGTTACAAAATTGACACAGTTCTTCGAAGCTTTGACCATGCTTCCAGTGGTTACTACTGTCCTCCCGCACTTGTAACCATTGCAAACAGGTAAATAAAAATTTGCTAACAGAAACATGAGTATGTGCTCATGAAAGGACTCTTGGAATGCTACAAATGTTGCTATACCTATAACTTGTCAAAATCTAACGTGTACTGTACATGGGAGTAGTATTAAATTATTTATTGAGATGAATTTAAATTATACTATGTTATTTCTAAATTGATTACTAACTAGCAAATAGTAAAATCTAAGGCGACTTTTACTTTCCATAAAGGTTTAGTAATTAGCTTTGCTGATGTATTTGTTGTTTTTGAGGTTTAGCTTCTAACTGCTTGTAATGAAAAAAAGCCATGTTATTTAAAAGTTAAGCATTTTTAAAATATAATGTGTGTGAGTTGCATGGTTTCTCTCTCTCTCTCTCTCAACAGAATAGGAACTCTAAATAAAATGTGAGGTTGTTCAAATGCTTCACTATTACTTCTTAGGTCACTTTTGTTTAGATCCAGACTTCTCTGTGCACACATGTCTCACTGATGCTGACCCAGAGACTATGCCCTTTCTCGCATACCATACAATTTGCAGCATGCTACAGACGTGTAGTACTTGTAGGATATAAAATTTCCAACAGCAAAGGTGACCTCATGCCAGGAGGACAGTGAGGGCTGGGACACCACTTCCTCCCTGCTGAAGACAGAAGCAGGGTGGAAGTCTTCAGTGGCTCCTCAGAAACTATTCCTGCAGAGCAAGTGACTTGCTTTTTTGCCTGGGCCACTGCCTTTAAAAATGTCCATGGAATACCAGAAAATGGGACAGCTGGTGCTATGGTTTCATCTAGAGACCCTTTACATGTACGCCTAATTTGTAGGGAATTCTCATATGCTTTCCTGCTCTTGTCACATTGGGAGTTAGCCTTTAAAGCCTTCCTCCACTTCCCCGCTTACTCTCCTGTGTTCCTTCCCATTACCACCTTCCCTCCAGACTGCACACAGACATGCACGCACGTGTGCACACACACAGAGAAAGACATTGATGACATTTGGCAGACTAAATCACCTGATGAAACATTTTATGCTCAGGAGACCCTCCCTTTGGGATATAGAATTATCTTTAATGTATCTCAGGGTTGTTTTTAGTCCTACCTTTCTCCTTCCCAGGTGTAGCTAGCTACCAGGCAGAAGGAAGCTTTCATTAACTTGCTAACCCACCCCAAAAGTTCCAAGAGCACCGTGGGTTGGAATTCTCCCCCGTCAGTGAGTCAACACTGGACTTTACAGAGGCCTGACCAATGAAGCTATGCCCTTTGGTTAATTATAATTTAATTATGTTTTTCATTGAGAAAATAAGTCTAGTTGTTTGATCTTTTTATGTCTTATTCTTTCTTTTCTTTTTTTTTATTTAATATTTTTTGAGTGCCTGCCACATGGGCCCTATGTTAATAACTTTTCATGTTACCTGATCACACAAAAAATTAATAGCCAAGAGTTTATTAGGAAATTATTTCTGGAATACTGATTTTGTGAGCGGCATCACACTAAAGGTTGACCTGCTATACAAAAGAAATAAAAGGATGGTATAGTTATCCAGTGCATTTTGCAGCCCAGAAGTGGAAGAGATAGAATGTAAATGCATGAAACGAGGGAAGAAGGTACAATATTATAATAAATGGACAAACTTAAAGTAACATTATAGATAGTTCTGAGCACCAAAATGACCCAAACTAACGCAGTAATCTCTTAGAACAAATATTTCCTATTCTACAAATCTCTTAGGGACCTCATGCAAATGATGGAACATGTCTGGACAAAAATCTGTTTCATTTCCCCCAAAACTGAATACAGGAGTATGTTGTGAATAGTTTTTGTATTCTCATGTCAGGTCCAACTCTACAGCAGAAATATGGCCTGAGTAGGTTTGTTTGTTTTTAACCCAATGTCTGCCCTCTAACCCCACCCAGTTGCCCGTGCTCCCTGGGCATGGACCAAGTCCTACAGGACTGCTCAGGAGCAAGAGAGAGGCACCTGTCCAAGTCAGTTAACTTATCTAATATGCTACACACCCCAAGCGGTAACTCCAACAAGGGGCTTGCAAGCTGAGGAAAGGAAGTGCCCCCATACTCTTAATTTCTCATCATTCAGACCCCAACAGACAAGAAACAAGGGGCTCCACTGTCCTGCTCTTTGAGTGACAACCTCTATTGGAATATTCTGACAAGGCTGGGCAGTAGAAAACATGTCCCCTCAGATCCAGGAGGGTCCACTCGCAGCCTTGGTAATCACTTTCCTTCATCACTGATCTCCTGTTGGAGGTAAGACACTCCTGTCACTCTTCAGTACCCAAGCCCGTGGCAGCTAATTGACTTTCCACTCTTCTGCACAACAGAGTGACAGGTTTGATGGGCACAATTAGAACCACCTGCTGCAAATTGCTTATTTCTTTTGTTATCGGGCAACTGCTCCTGGTCTAGGCCTTTTAACCCTCTGTGGAATAGAGAAGGGAAGAAAAACAGATCCATTCTGCTGAATAACAAACTTTCCCTTGCTTGCCAATGATTATAAAACTTTTCCAGGCCTGACCACTTTGTTTCCAGACAAAGCATGTCTGTAAAATTCAAATTCCAGAACTGCAATGGATACTTGTCTAAATGCCTATCTTTCTAAATCTTGAATCATGGAACATTTGGTACAAAATAATCCAAATGACATTCAGTTTTGTGAATTTTACTGAAAGTGAGAAGAAATTCTGCAGTATCTCATTATCTCCTAGGTTCAAATGGGCATTGTTTTCAAGCATCTTTGCAGCTCTGCCATTTGCCTACAACTGCTATATCCCCAAAGCACATTTGCAGTACACTTTTTTTTAATTGCGGGAAAAAAGCATAACATCTACATAAACAAAGTTTACCATTTTAGCCATTTTTCAGTGTATAGTTCAGTGGCATGACGTGCATTCACCTTGTTGTTCACCCACCACTGCCATTCACCTCCAGAACGTTTTTCATTTTCCCAAACTGAGCCTCTGTGCCTATTAAACAGTAACGTCCCTCTCCCTGCCCCCTCGCCCCTGGCAACCTCCATTTTCTTCTCTGTTTCTATGAGTTCACTGCTCTAGATACCTCATCTAGGTGAAATTATGCAGTATTTGCCTTTCTGTGTCTGGCTTATTTCACTTAGTTTAATGTCCTCAAGGGTCATTATATGGTAACATATGAAAGAATTTCCTTCCTCTTTAAGGACAATTAATATTCCACTATAGGTATACACCACATTCTGTGTATCCATTCACCCAGTAATGGATATTTGGGTTCTTCCACCATTTGGCTGTGGTAAATAATGCTGCTGTGAACATGAATATACAAATATCTTTGGAGTCTCTGCTTGCAATTCCTTGGGGTACATACCCAGAAGTGAAATCAGTGGATCATATGATAACTCCATTTTTAATTTTCGAGAAACCACAATATCGTTTTCCATAGTGGCTGCGCCATTTTGCATTCCCACCAGCAGTGCATAAGAGTTCTAATTCTCCCCATCCTGGCCAATACTTGTTGTTTTCTGGTTGTTATGTCTTCTTTTGTTTTGATCATAGTCATCCTACTGGGTGTGAAATAGTATATCGTGTGGTCTTGATTTGCATTTTCCTAATAATTAGGGATGTTGAGCATCTTTTTTTATGCTTATTGACAATCTGTATGCCTTCTTTGGAGAAATGTCTATGCAAGACCTTTGCCCATTTTTTAAATGAGCTGTTTGTTTTTTTCTGTTGTTTCATTATACCAGTTCTTTATATATTCTGGATATTAATCCCTTATCTGATATATGATTTGAAAATATTTTCTCCCATTTTGTAGGTGGACTCTTCCCTCTGTTAACAGTATCCTTTGATGCACAAATTTTTTCAGTTTAGTTAAGTCCAACTTATCTATTTCTTCTTTTGTTGCCTATACTTTTGGTATCATATCCAAGAAGTCATTGCCAAATCCAATGTCACAAAGCTTTCCCCCTATGTTTTCTTCTAGGAGTTTTATAGCACTCACTGTTATGTTTGGGTCTTTCATCTACTCTGACTTCGTTTTGGTTTACGGTAGAAGATAAGGATCCAACTTCACTGTTTTGCAGGTGGATCTCCAGTTTTCTCTGCACCATTTGTGGAAAAGACTGTTCTTCCTCCATTGAATAGTCTTGACACCCTTGTCAGAAATCATTTGAAATGTATATGAGGGTTTATTTCTGGCCTTTCTTATCTATTACGTTCACGTATATGTTGGTCTTTATGCTAGTACTGTTCTGATTACTATAGCATTGTAGTAGGTTTTGAAATCAAGAAGTGTGAGACCTCTAACTTTGTTCATTTTTTATGATTGCTTTGGTTATTCAGGGTCCCTTGAACTTGCATAACTATTTTAGGATGAATTTCTCAATTTCTGCAAAAATTATCACTGGGATTTTGATGAGGGGTGAATTGAACGTGTAGATCACTTTGGGTAGTATGGATGCCTTAACAATACTAAGTGTTCCAAGCCATGAACATGGGATGTCTCTCCATTTTTTTTGTGACTCCTTTAATTTCATTCAGCAACATTTTGCAGTTTTCAGTATACAAGTCTTTTGGCTCCTTGGTTAAGTTTATTCCTAAATATCTAATTCTTTCTATTGCTATTGTAAGTGGAATTATTTTCTCAGTCCTTATCATATTGTTCATTGTTAGTGTATAGAAAAACAACTGACTGGGAGGCGCCTGTGGCTCAGAGGAGTAGGGCGCTGGCCCCATATACCGGAGGTGGTGGGTTCAAACCCAGCCCCGGCCAAAAAAAAAAGAAAAACAACTGATTTACCTGTGTTGCTTTTGTATCCTGTAACTTTGCTGAATTTATTTATTCATTCTGACAGGGATTTTTTTCTGGTGTGTGGAAGGCAGTTAACTTTCTTCTTAAAAACACATTTTAGGTATTCTCTTTAAATTTATATAATAAAAATATTCTTATTGGTACAAATTCAAGTAAACCAGAAGAATAGAGACTAAAAAATGAAAGTGCTCCTCACCTCTATCCCTTTCTTCTCTCCACCAATCTGGCTCCCCTCCCCAAAGGTAACCACCACTAACTGGAATTTGCTCTTCAAGTTTATCTCTTGTGTCTATGTTAAATATATTTTCCAAGTCTATATTTCTTTTCCAATCTTTTGCAAGAAACAATATCCAAAAACTTAGTAGTAATTCTTGAGGAAAGCCACAGAAACTTGTGCCAATGATGGTAATGGCATTCATCTCCTATTTTAAAACTACTGATACTCTATTTCAATTCTTTGGTTAAAAGAAAGAGGAAGAAATTAATCATTTTCATATTAATTCAGCAACAAAGTCAGTCATTTGAAAATAACATCAAAAATGTTAACAATGAAGGCTACAACCCATTTATTGCACAGGAAGACTGGGAAAGGGGAGAGGGAGGGAAGGGGAGGGAGAGGGTGGGGGGAGATGGGACAAAGGGTGCGATCACATGTGTGGTACATATTCGAAGGGTCAGGAGAAAACGTCTAAGTACGGATCAAAAATGTTTTCATATAGTAAACGAGAAAATATCATGAACGGTATGTCAATCAGGTTGATAAAATATCTCAGATTGCATGTGAAGCCCCCACACTGTACCCCATGGTTGAACTAATGTACACAGCTATGATTCAA